>CANUEP010098032.1:0-11676 GCA_947857235.1 Jatropha podagrica
AGGAGCGTAAGGGAGAAAGGGAATGTCCGTCAACACAGACTGTGCCTTGAAAACGGAGCCCGGGGGCCTTTTTTATAGGCGAAAACGGACCCGAGGGCGGTCGTGCCCGCCTGCAGGGCGGGCGTGACCGCCCTGCTTGGACGGGCGATTTCGCCCTTCCAGGGCGGACGTGACCGCCCGCAGGGCGGGCGTGACCGCCCTGCTTGGGCGGGATCACGCCCGGCCTGGGCGGGATCACGCCTGCCCAGGGCGGGCGTGCCCGCCCTGCTTGGGTGGGTGTGTCCCGTCCTTTCTGTCTTTTTTGCTTCCGGAGGCTTTTTCGGGAGTTCCGGACCTCCAAAAGATATTCCGGGACCAGTTCTGCGATCCTCGTAATTTTCCGGACGTTTCAAGTACCATGTTAGCATACTTTCGATGCATTTCCAAAATGGCCTTTGGTCCAGCCAGGCTGTTTGCAGTCCGGGAAAATAGGCTTTTGAGCCTGAAAAAATTGAGTGTTCACATTCTTTGGTAGAAGTAGACAAAGAAGGGAATCAGTACATATATATTGTAGAAGTTCTTAGGGTTGTGCTCAGGTCAAGGTTTGAGGCTTTTGGTAGTTTAGGGTGCTAAGGTCAGGTTTGAGGTTTTTAGTGAAGTTGGAAGCAATGCATGAGCCAATATTCGAGGGCATGACTCGAGCATTACCCCCTGGATGGGAAATGGAAATGCTTAGGTCTAATTTAAGGCTTTGAGGGGCTGAGGTCTGTTTTGAGGCTTTTTGGTATTTTGTGGTGCTTAGGTCAGGTTTGAGGCTTTTGGTGAAGTTGGAAGTAATGCATGAGCCAAGATTTAAGGGCATGACTCGGGCATTTCAGCAAGGATGGGAAATGCAAGTGCCCAGGTCTAATTTAAGGCTTTGAGGGGCTCAAGTCTATTTTGAGGCTTTTTGGTATCTTGTGGTGCTTAGGTCAAGTTTGAGGATTTTGGCAAAGTTAGGAGTAATGCCCGAGCTAAGATTTGAGGGCATGACTTGAGCATTGCCCCCAGGATGGGAAACGAAAGTGCTTAGGTCTAATTTAAGGCTTTGAGGGGCTCAGGTCTATTTTAAGGCTTTGGAATTTTATGGTGTTCAATTTAGGTTTGAGGCTTTGAGGAATTTGAGGTACTCAGGTCTGTTTTGAGGCTTTTGGTATTTTGGTAATCTGGGATGCTTAGGTCAAGTATGAGGCTTTAGATATAGAGGGAGTAATACATGAGCCGAGATTTGATGGCATGAGTCGGGCATTGTGTAAGACCCACCGCCCAATCCCGGAGGACCAAACGATGAATGCCACATAAGGTGCCGGAGCACCATCTTATCTTACTTAATAATCTAAATCATATATTAGAAGTGGCAAAGTTTTCAAAGGAGGCAAGTAATATTTATTTTTTTAAAAAATAAATTTTAAGGAAATTCCTAGAAAAAATTCGCAAGAGTTTCCTTTAAAAATTAAACTTGCCACACAAGGAGGTTCGGCCAAGTGAATAGGAAAGGGAAGGGAATGTTCCTCTTCTCATTCAAGCATTTCATTAAGCTTAAAACACATAGGAAATCATGTAAAAACAATGAAATAATCAATTCCCTAACACAATTCACAAATTCATAAAAAATCATTCAAAATCGTAAAATTGGAAACTAGTAGAAGATGAAAGGGGAATGAAAATACTAGTGCACTAACCTCTTAAACATCCTTAAAGAAGCTTGGAAAGCCTCAATCCTTGGCTTTCTCCTTTCCTTTTAGAGAGGGTTCACCAACCTCTTCAAAGTAGGAAAAATGCACATTAAAATCAAAATTAACGAAAGAAATGGATGGAGCATGATTTAATGCATCAATTACAAGTCCTAACCATGAATTCTACTCATTAATTATAATGCCTTGACTCCAACCACTAGAGGAATTGTCCGCTTTGGATCAATCCGGTTCCATCCCATACTAGATCGACAAGACCCGCACGGTTTTGTCCCGTAGGTGAAATGGGAACTTCCTAGGAGGTCACCCATCTTGGGATTTCTGTCAAGCGAGCATGCTTAACACTAGAGTTCTTCCAACTCTCCAGTCATTCCACCAAAAAGCGCCTCTGATGATTAGTTACCCCCTTTTTGATATATGATCTGATTCATTTCTATGTCCCACATTCCACTACCCTAGCTAACCTGCCATCCTAGAAGCTCTCTAGGAGCTTTGCTCTACTCGCCCTCTTAGGATCACTTTGTCGGGTCGAGATGTCATAGACCCACCAGCTTCCGTGTGGTTCATCCTCGAATCATATATCTACTAGAGGGGGTCAGGCTTTGATACTAAATTGTAACACCTTGACTCTAACCACTAGAGGAATTTTCCGCTTTGGATCAAGCCGGTTCCATCCCATACTAGATCGGCAAGACCCGCACAGTTTTGTCCCGTAGGTGAAATGAGAACTTCCTAGGAGGTCACCCATCTTGGGATTTCTGTCAAGTGAGCATGCTTAACACTGGAGTTCTTCCAACTCTCCAGTCATTCCACCAAAAGGCGCCTTTGATGAGTAGTTACCCCCTTTTCAATATATGATCTGATTCATTCCCGTGTCCCGCATTCCATTACCTTAGCTAGCCTGCCATCCTAGAAGCTCGCCAGTAGCCCTTCTCTACCTGCCCTCTTAGGATCACTTTGCCGGGTCGGAATGTCACATTAATTCTTAAAACTTAAAATTCACAACTTACTTGCTTCAATGGTAACTTCAAATTCCAAGCTTAAAGTCTCCAAATTCCTAATCTTTATACTTAATTCACAAGGGTTAATCACTAAACTTTGATTTAATTTGATAGTTTAATGGTAGTTTAGAGGTACAAAATTGAAGAAAATGGAGGAGAAGTGGAGAGGAAGAAGAAAGAGAAGGTGTTGATGAGTAGTAATCTTTTAAGTGGAAAAGTCAAATTTGGCTTCTTAATTTTATGCCAAATGAATGGCCATGATCAAGTCTCTAGTATTCTCATCCAATGGCTCTAAATATTTATTAAATAATTCTCTTCTAAATATTATTTAACTTCGTCAATTAATTAAATTAGTTTCATAAAAATAATTCCTCAATATTCCTTAACATAATGCACTAGAAAAAACTATTCATTTAATGCCTTAATTCTCCAAAAATATTCATGAAATATTTTCTACCCAACTAAATCATGTAAACATGCTCCAAAAATATTAAAATAAACATTAAACATACATAGTAATTTTTTTGGACCGAAATAATACCAAGTCCCGGACCGATGATACTATTCACAGACCGATAAATCACTATTACCGATACTGAGAAAGACTTTGAAAATTGAACTGTTACACATTGTCCTTGGTTTGGAAAGTGAAGGTGCTCAGGTTTGATTTGAGGCTTTGGTATTTAATGGTGCTCAGGTCAAGATTGAGGCTTTGAGGAAGTTGAGGAGCTTAGGTTTGTTTTGAGGCTTTTGAGTTAGGTCAAATATTTCTTCTTTAGTTGGGATTAATGTTTAGGTTACCATTAGATTAGTTTTTAGGTTACGACTGGTTGGTGTTTAGGATGCCACTAAATGGTGTTTGGTTGACTATTGGATTGGTGTTTAGGTTACCACTGGATTGGTGTATGGGTTATCACTGGATTGGTGTATGGGTTACCATTGGATTGGTGTATAAGTTACCACTGGATTTGTATTTAGGTTACCATTGGATTGGTGTTTTGGGATACCACTGGTGTTTAGGTTACCACTGGATTGGTCAATATTTGTTCAGTTTCTTTTCGTCCATAACATGTAATGCATGAATGTTATGCCAAAATGGTTTCATGATAAAAAGTGCATATAATCCCAGGGACCAGATTTAAGGGCATTACATGCTTTTGGTGGATTGGTTTGAGGGTCCCATCTGCTAGAGTTGGTATATACCTTGTCATTTGACCATGTCGTATCAAATGGAATGATTGGTACGCCAAACACTTTACCCTAGCATAAGGAACGGAGTTGCGCAGGATGAGTGAGCAGCCTTCATAACCCGTGACAACTCTAAGGAAAATTGCCCCAAAGTGGTAACGGCAACTTGGTTTGCTTAATTCTAATGATGGAAAAGGATCCCAAATGATGCATCTGTATGTATGCAAGGTAATTTCCCACTTGACCCAAATTAGAGATCCGAAACCTACTCGGTAGTCCTCTTACTACATTTTCAGTCTAAAAAATGCATTAAAGGTCCCTAGTGGAGTCGCCAGTCTATAATCCTCCTCCTAGGCGTCGTGGGAAAGATTCGAAGGATGGAGTCTAATCGAAAAGTCCCATTGATCTATTCATCATGGAAGAAATTGGAAAATGTCTGAGACTTGTCGAAACCTTACTATGGTCCTTTCCCGATTCATTTTTTAAATGTTAGCCCTATATGCGGCTAGTTGGTCTTATTAGTTGATTTGATTATCAATTTTACCAATTTTAAGGCTCTGTTTAGCGCTTAAATGATGTCTGATTGGCTCTTTATAGTGCTTCGTGTGGTGTGTTAGAGTAACCACCTTATTTTGCTTTTTTTTTCAGACAAAATGTAAGGTAAGAAACCTCGTGTTGACTCCTTTATGTGTGCCATAATTGATAAAATGCACCACCCTTGAATCATTGGGTTCAGGGACTAGATTTTTTTTTTCAGTTTCTTTATGTGGATCAAAAGTATGGGTTTAAGTTGAAAATCAAAATTATTGTTTTGCATGAATGTCAGATTATCGATGCATGGGCATACTCATAATGCATGTCAATATCGGGAATGTAGTGCATAATAAGTAAGCAGATATAAAGGTGTGTATTTCAAAGGGGAGCCCAACTCTAGCCTCATTATCGAGGGGTTTCAGGTCATGCAACACATGTTCCCTAAGTTCCAATCCGTCAGTTCGGTCAACGACCCGCTACCTAAGCTGAATACATAGGTATGCCTTTGTATCTCGTTTGTATGAGGATCAAGTTGCACAAAGTTCTACCAACGATAAGGGTGGTAGGGTTTTGAACGTGCCACTCTTAGAGTGGGTTTACTAGTTTATTAGCTGATTTCGAGCTTTGTTCTGAAAACTGGTTTTATGATTTTGTTGGTTGGATCGGGCTTTGTTTGCCAAATGGACCGAGCTTAAAACATGCATAGTGTCAGTTGGACTATGCTTAACAGTTGATAAGGTGGCAGATGGATTGAGCTTATTGACAAGGTCTGAGTTAGTGATCATACCCAGTGACGCGGTCTGAACATAGCTCCACAGTGTGTTGTCGACCAAGGAGATTGAGCCTTCCTTCGAATATAAGCTAAGGTAGGGCACAAGGACTCATATATTAGTCTTATATAATATTTTCAAATGATAAATTATTAATCAATTGCTAGATTGGATTAATAATTAATCACCTAACCAGTAGATGTGGCCTAAGGAAGGTCAAAATGTAAGTGAAAGTTGAAAGCGTCGACTTTTGAGAGCTGAAAGGATCGAATTTTTAGAGTTGAGTTGGGCTTTAAACTCAACTATGGGAGATGAGCAAAGTTGGACTCTTTGGTCGTAGAATCGTATAAGAGAGAATTAGAGTCGTTGATGCTTGCAAAGTGCTCGATCAAGCAACAAAAGGTGTCCAAATGAGAGGGGGGAGTGTGCTTTCTATAGGCAAAGGGGGTGGCTGAGCCAGCCTTGTCAGCACTAGAGATCCATTTTCTAGCACCGGAGGGGAGCCTTGGTGGCAGCCTATTCCGCGCCGCCGCTTGGGGTGATCGATGCTACCACTTGGGCTGGATGGTGCCAATCAAGGCAATTGACAAGTATGCCCTTCCCCTTCGGTTTTAGGGTTTTCTAAACTTTCAGGGGTCCATTCGAGGCACAAATGACATCCGATCGAGCTTATTCTCGTGCTGTAATTTCCTAAAGCTCGGTGCTAATTATGGTCAACAAGCGCACCTACGCTGCCAAAATGGCACACACATTAATTGAACCCGCTGATAATCACTAAGGCGCAGCTCATCCTCATTCATATCCTTAATGAAAACTTCTGAAAGTGGAGTATTTCAGATCAAGCCTTCCAAAATGGTGCACCTAATCTGCCAAAATAGGGCAAACATCTGTTGAAGCCACCGATGAATCACCATGGTGCAGCTCACTGGCATTTCATATGCTCATTGGAAACCTCCCAAAGTGAAGCAGTTCAGTCAAAATTGCCAAAATGGCACCTCACATGAACAAAGCCACCAAAATGGTGCACTTCATACGTCTAAGCCATTCAAAGAATGCAAAACTAGTCCAAAGGATGCTTGCCTTGTCTTAATCAGACAAGAAAAATTCAACAACCATCAGGTAAGTGTTTCTTAATTGTGCGTTTACTTTACACATTGACGACATCTTACTCAAAAAGCAAAATATCGTTAAAGTGTAGGCAAATTATAGACAATTAAATTTTTCCCCTAATGGCTCAGTAATGATAACTTGATCTTAACATAACATTTGATTAGGACTCCCAATCACTCTGATTTTCAGACCAATGGCCTGTGGCTAAGGTAAGGCATGTGTTCAACCATTTTTACTTTTTCGGGTCATTAGGCTTTCACAATGAATGGTGCCCCACCTCATTTTGCATGCCAACCAATTCAATTCTGTAAAAATAGGCTTGACCCAATTTTTGGACCCACTAGTGGCATTTTGCCACATAAGCCCTAAAATAAGGCAACACTACCCATTTGCTTATAAATAGGCTCTGGGATTAGTGCAATAGGAGGCCTTTTGATCAACTTAAGGAAACTCTAGCATTTTTAAAACTCAACTAAAATCAAAGAGAAAGCTTGTATTTTCCAGTTTAATCTAAAGTTGTATTCATTAGTTTTTGATTAAAACCTCCAAATTATTGATCTAAAGTTCAAAAAACACACGCACAATTGATCTTAAACTTGGATCTTTGATTTAAGAGCCAAACTTTTGGGTTTTATTATGTCTAATCTCTCAAAAAGCATCGAAAAACTCCCAAAGGTAACTTTTGAGAGCCATTAACCTCTCTCCTCATCTCTTTTCTTTTCATTTAGGTGCAAAAACACTATTCTTTTTATTGGTTGGGAGAGAAATTCATGATCAACCACAACCCCCTAACTATGTTAGGAGTGGCACACGTAATAGTGCAAGGGCCACATTCCCCTAGCACGATGCCCCTCTTATAGTCAGAGGCTCTATTTTTCCCTCTATGACTTTCTAATCAAAGCAAGTATCTAGTGCTAGTACGTGTGGCACATGACCCACCCAGGTGGTGCACACCATGTGGCACTAGGCACTGCATTTCAAAGGTCTAGAATATTAATAATTAATAAAATAGACCTAACAACCATTAGAATTTATTATTCTATAGTGTGTTTTTAACCATAACTAAATTGAATAAATTCAAATAAATAAGAAATGAGTAGTGACAAATGTATTTGTTCATTGTTTTGATGAACATCAAGGCATTGAACCCAAGTCTTGATTAAAACTTTAAATTTATTACATATAAGTTTTTGTCTTTTATTTTTATGTACTTTTAACTTTCTGTCTTTTAAAATCCTGCACTTTTATTTATAGCTTTATATTTTTTATACTAACCCATTAGTTGGTAACTTACGAACTTAACATGCATCATATTCCAAGTGGTGAATGATTATATGTATTTATCATTCTGCGGATGGTTTATGATTTTATGAATATTATTTTTGTTTTGTATTTGTTTTTCATTACTAGTTATTTATTGCTTTTGGTATATTATAGTAGCCAAAAGTAAAGGGTCTAAAATAGATTCCCAATTGCTAAGTTGTAATTAATTAAAGGGAAATGACAAATTTAAAGGGTTATAGGTAGATTGTATTCTTAGGTCATAGTTTGTAATCTTTTATCCTCGCCCCTTTCTTTGGTTGGTTTATTTTATATCATTGTATGAGATTATATGCATGATTGACATGGTTTTCGAATAATGCATTAAAATAATTTTACACCTCAATTTAAGTTAATTATATTATTGACATTTGTGAATTAATGGATAATAAGGAGGCCAAATTAAATCAGGTAGTTTGGCTGCCTTATATTTTCCTGATACTGTACTTACCTCTGTTACCCAGTCTTTGGTTTAAAATAGAGTTAGTTAATTCCAAATAATTGACTAATTCGAGAATTTTCTCTAAAAAGGGTGGCGAATTCAAACAAAACTCTTACCAAAGTAAGAGAACCTTTTTTTTTTAGGATTAATGAATGGGTCTAATAAAGAAAACTGATTTATCAAATCAAATCAAATCAACCAAGCCCGTTCCATTTTTCTTTAAGTGAAAATATAGCATCCTCACATATGAAATTCATGGAAAATCAAATAGCACAGTAGGCAAGCGCCTCAGGAAGTAAACCCTATGGTAAGCTTCCAAGCCAACCAAAACCAAATCCAAAGGACCAACACAATGCTATCTACCTTAGAAGTGGAAAGACCCTATAAGAGCCAAAGAGTGCAATGCAACAAGAGAAAAAAATCAAAAGAAGAAGATTCAAAAAATAAAAATCACAATGAAGCAATAGAAAAAGATAAAGAGAACAGAAAGAGGAGGTAAGAAGAAGATATTCAACATTCCATTTCCCCAAAGACTCCGTCAGATAGATCTAGATGAACAATTCAAGAACTTCCTAGAGATGTTAAAACAACTGTATGTCAACATTCCATTCTCTAATATCATGACTTAGCTTATGCCAAATTTTTGAAAGAAATTCTAACGAAGAAATAGAAAATGGAAGAGTTGGAAAAGTCGGCACTCACGGAGAACTACAGTGCAATGATCTAAAATAAGCTGCCCCTCAAAATGAAAGATCTAGGAAGTTTCTCTTTTCCATATGAAGTTGGAGCAGTGAAGATCAACAAAGCCTTTTATGATCTTGGAGCTGGGGTTAGCCTGGTGCGATCAATCTTCGATAGACTCAACATTGAAGAGCTCAGACTAACTTGTGTTGTCCTACAATTAGACGATCAATCTATCAAATATTTAATAAAAGTTCTAGAATATGTCCTAGTCAAAATTGACAAATTCTATATTCCAGTAGATTTTGTGGTACTAGAGATGGAAGAAGATGCACAAATGCCCATCCTTTTAGGGTGACCTTTCCTAGCAACTACTAGAGCTCTTATAGACATCAAAGAAGGTAGACTCACCTCGAAGGTGGGAGAAGATGAGATAGTCTTCATCCTGCTTGATATGATGAAGCAGCTAGCTGTGAACCCCTCTCAGACATTGTGGGAAAGGTCCACCAAGTAGAGCCTCTTTGGATGTGCCCATCTTATCGGTTCATCATGAAAAACTAGGAGGAACTCCCCTTGTAGTTCCTATTTTTTAGTCCTGTTGCGACTAATTGTTGGTCTTATACCAGTTAATCAGTTTCATGTCTCGGTTTAGCAATTTTAAGTGATGCTAGGTTAGCTCATTGGAGCATTTTGACTGTGCATCATGTGTCAGAGTTGCCAGCTTAATTTCTTTTTATTTTCAAGGAAAATATAACATAAAAAACCCCACGATTCACTCCTAATGTGCCACAATTGATCAAATGCACTAGCCTCAAATCACTGGGTTCAGGGACTAGGTTTTTAGCTTATTTGCGAATTGGATCAAGAGTTTGGGCCTAATTAAAAATCAAAAACATTATTTTGCATGAGTGTCAAATTATCGGTGCATGAACATACTAATAATGTATGGCAATATCTGGACTATAGTGCATTAAAAGAATAAACAATTGAAAGGGTGTGTAATTCAGAGGGGAGCTCAACTCTAGCCTCATTTATCGATGATTTTAGATCGTGCAACACATTCCCTTAAGTCTCTTTCACTCAGCTTGATTGGAGGCCTACTACCTAGGCTAAAAGCTGTAGTTATGCCTCCATACTTGGTTTGTATAAGAATCAAGGCGTACCAAGTTCTAAGGATGCCACTCTTACAGTGGCTTTACAAGTGTCATTTTATTATTTTCTAGATGGATCGAGGTTAGTTTGTTGGGTGGACCGAGCTTAAAGTAAGCATAGTGCTGGAATGATGAGGCTTGACATTTTAGAAGTTGCCAGATGGATCAGGCTTAATTGACAAAGTCTGAGTTTAGTGATTATACCCTCGTGCTTGTGACACGACCGGATCGAAGCTGCAAGATTATTGTCGACCAAAGAGGTCGAGTCTTCCTCTAATATAAGCTAGGGTAGGGTGTGAGGAGCCATATTGTAGTCTTATATAATATTGTTAAGTGATGAATTATTAATTAATTGGTAGATTAATTAATAATGAATCAACTTACTAGTAGCTCTAGCTCAGGAAGGTCAAAAGTGTGATTGAAAGTCGATGGGATCGACTTTTGAGAGCCAAGTCAGGCTTTAACTCAACTAAAAAAGGAGCAGTCAAACTTTATGGTCATAGAATCATAAAAGTGAGAGTGAGAGTCATTGATGGTTGAGAAATGCTCGATCAAGCAACAAGAGGTAGGTTTGAACGAGGGGGAAGTGCCACATTTATAGGCAAGGAGGTGGGTAAGCTAGGCCAAGCCAACATCGTCCACCTACAAAATGGTGTTGTTCACCTCCTGATTGGTTTCATTTAGGTGTCCCAACGATGGTTAGGTCAGGGCTAGCGCTGAGGTGATCGGTGCCAATTTTCATTTTTTACCAAAATGCCCATGCCCTTTGATTTTACAATTTTTGGGCTTCTGGGGTATTTTAAGGCCCAAAAAACATCTAATTGAGCTAATTCTCTTGCCATTGGAATTGTAATAAAATTTTCTAGATCTTAGTGCTGAAATCATAGTCAACAATTTGCCCCCCCCCCCCCCAACCCCCAAGAGAACAAAGCTAATCAAGGTCTGGTTCCTCGGACTCTGATTTCAGCACTTCTAAAAGTAAACTTGGTCTGAATACCATACTTGGAGGTTCGTGATGATGTCTAGAATGTCCTGTGTGAATTTCATCTAACTTTGAGAAAATTTTTCTTAAGTCGACCTAGTCTATCTATTTTTGTGGAGCCTTTTTGTGGTTTTTCATCGGATTAAAAGGTATTACTAAATTCAAAATTTATTATTGTGAATACTCAAATTTTGAGGCTCAAAAGGCCAGTTTTAAGAATTCTCCGGAACGAGGAAAACTAGAAGGTCTGTCGGCCGCAGCGGTGGCAGCCGCCCTTAATGGCGGCGTTAGCCGCTGCGGCGATAGCCGCTATCGAAAGTATGCCAATATGGTACTTAAAACGTCCAAAAAATTACGAGGATCGCAGAACTGGTCCCGAAATATTGTTTGGAGGCCCGGAACTCCCAAAAAAGCCTCCGGAAGTGGAAAAGAGAGAGAGGGCGGAACGCACCCGCCCCAGCTAGGGCGGCTGCGCCCGCCCAGCAGGGGCATCCCGCCCAAACCGGGCGTGATCCCGCCCAAGCAGGGCGTGATCCCGCCCAATCAGGGCGGTCACGCCCGCCCTGGAAGGGCGGAATCGCCCGCCCAGCAGGCGGTCGCGCCCGCCCTCGAGTCTATTTTCGCCTATAAAATGAGGCCCCAGGCTCCGTTTTCAAGGCACAGTCTGTGTTGACGGACATTCCCTTTCTCCCTTACGCTCCTTGCGTTTCTTTACTGCTTTTCTGCATTTTTAATTTCTGCATTCTTGTTTGTTATTTGGTCACCTAAATTAAACCAATTAATAA
>CANUEP010098033.1:0-12749 GCA_947857235.1 Jatropha podagrica
TAAGTTGATAATTAGTACTTTTAATGGAGGCATTATGAAAGAAAGGTTTTTGCTTGAAACATGAATTGATTTTGTTGGATTTTACAAGTTGTAAGTTAAGTGATTTTGAAATAATAAGTGTTAATTTTAAAATGTTTTTGAATAGGAAATGGTGAATGAGAAATGAGACTATTTATGGAAGAATTTAATTACTCTAATCTCTACCATACATGATTGATATGTGGTATGATGAGATTATTGTAATGTAAGAGCATGCTCGGGTTATCAGCCCATATTATTGGTGGAACTATGATCATATGCTAGGGTTATCAGCCCTTATAAATAGGCGGACGCGCTTATTATTGTGATGCTTGCATAAACCACGGTGGCCTCAGGTCACGATTGTGTAACTGGTGGGTGGCACTTTCATAGGTCACGATCGATTCTACTTACATTCTTTCGGTATCGGTATGAGTTTTAGATAAAATAAAAATGGAAATTTTAATTTATTATATTGAAACCGGAAAACTTATTGGCATTTACGATATTTTCTTATTTATTTTGAGTTGGTATAAATTTTTAAGTGTGAATTTTTTGTGATCTTTCAAATATTTGGATTTAATTAATACGATTTCGGTGTTTAAAAAAATGTATTGTCTTGAAATTATTTATTTGGTGTTCCTTGGATATTTTAAATTATTGGTTATTTAGCACCAGTGAGTCTTCCACTCAGCGTGATGATTTTTATCATGCGTAAGTTGTAAGCTGTGGGTGCTATGCGAAAATCGAAGAGGTAGCATCAAAGTAAAAGTATTAATTTTGGATAGGATATGTTTATTAGGTGAATAATGGCATGTATGAATTTATTGTAACAAATTTTGAGGTTGTAAATATTGTAATGATAATTAATGAAATCATTGGCCGATTAAGTATTATTATTTGATTTCGTGAATGGTGTATGAACGATGGTATGTATTTTCTTAAATGGTTAATTATATAATAAGATGACTTGACATTATATTTTTAGAAGTGTTGTGCGACTTGGTATAATAATTTAGAGTTGAGGTTTGGAGGATTGAACATTGGAAGTGCTTTGTTTTCTTTATGTGGCAGGTCGATTTTTAGGGGAAACTCTTGCGAATTTTTTTGTAGGAATTTCCCTATGTTTTTATTTATCAAAAAAATAATTTTTATCAAAATACTACTTGCCTCCTTATGGAAACTAAGCCACTTCTAATGTATATTTTGGGTTCATCAAGAATAATAAGTCGGTGCTCCGACACCGAATGTGGCATCCGTCGTCTGGTTCTTCAGGATTGGGCGGCTGGTGTTACACTACCTTTCCACACCTTATTCGTCCGGATGTGGAAAGGTATATTAAGAGTGTGCATGGTGCATCTGCATCTTGTTTAGATTGTCCAGTGAGCAAGGACTTGGCAGTATTGTCTGTTCTTTCTCAAGACTGGAAGTACTATGATTCCATGGAGGAGGACGCTATTTTTTATAAGATGAATTGCAACATCTTTTCTGTGATTTTAACTTCTTTTTTTCTTCTATGCTTGTTTTTATACTAATTTTTAATATTCTTCATTTTCTTTCGAGGTTGTTCCTCAGATTGCTGTTATGAGGAAGAGGGCCTTGGAATTGTGCAGCCACTGTGTGATGCTTGAGGTATCTAGAAATGAGGACATTTAGATGGCTGAGACTGCAAAATAGTTGCTGGACAATGTTGCCATTAATCATGATAAAGAAATATGCAGTTTGAAAGACAACTAGATTAACTCAATGACGAGTACAAGAAGGTGACTGATAACGCCCTGATCACGAGCTCAAAGAATGTTCAAATTGAGAAAGAAAAAACTGAGTTAGAACAAGCCAGGCTTAAAGCTGAAGAGTAATGTGATCAATTGAAGGAAGATTTATTTGCTTCCCAAAAGGAAACTGATGATGCTCTTGACAAGATCGTGGATACCGTTGACAATTTTGAAGAGCGAGTTACCTCTGCTCTTCGGGCTTGGTACCCGAATGACAATTTTGATTATATCAGTGAAATTCCTCTTGTGGATCCTAGCAAGAATTTGGCTGCCAATTCTCTCGAACATGGAGATTCGGAATGATTGTATTTTTTATATATTCGATATCCTGTATGCCCATACACATTTATGTTAATTTAAGTATTTTTGGCCTTTCATTTTGCGAGTTCTTTAACTCTTTTCTACCTTAAGCTTACTTAGGCTCATGATTTATGTTTTAATTTTCTAGAGCAATTTATCCCTTTTGCTCTTTTAATTTTTGGAGGCATAGGATATCAATGTAATATAATTTTTTTAATTTTTCTTCAGGAAAAGATAGGAAAAAACCTATTTGTTAGAACCATTCTGTCCCAATAGCTTACCCAAGCTATCCTTTTTACATCCGTTCTCCTAAGGTCCTAACACTTAGGTAAAAAAAAACATGCTTTTCCTCTAATACATCATACATAATATTTTTGCAAGTTCTCTGTGTTCCATGTTCGCGGCAGTTCTTTGCCATTTACATTTTTAATCCTATAGGCACTCGAGCCTATCTTTTGTGTTATTGTGTATGGTCCTTCCCAGTTTGGACCTAACTTTCCAACTCTAGCTTATCCTGTTATAATCTTTGTCTTTTTTAAAACTAAGTCTCCTAGGCAATAACTTCTTTCTCTAACTCTTTTATTGTAGAAATGCATCATTTGCATTCAGCATGCCTCCACCCTTATGCCTGCCTGTTCTCTTCATTCTTCCAATTGATCGAGGTTGAGTCTCATGTTTTCCTCATTGGTTGTCTGATTAAAATGCATGGTGTGAACATTTGGTGCTCCTATTTCAATTAGAATTACTGCTTCTACTCCATAAACTAAAGAGAATGGAGTTTCCTCAGTTGCACGCTTTGGTGTTGTTCAGTCTGCCCATAATACATTGTTTAATTTACTCGCCCAATTTGATTTTTTTGCCTCAAATCTTTTTTTTATTCCCTGTAAAACAATTCGGTTAGTGACCTCTGTTAATCCACTTGTTTGTGGATGTGCCACTGATGTAAAATGTAATTGGATTTTCCACTCATCGCAAAAATTATGAAAAAGGGATGAATCAAATTACTTTCCATTATCAATGACGATGCTGTTTGGAACTCCATATCGAAAGATCACATTATTCTGAAAGAATGATATAATCTTGTTCAGTGTTATTGTTGATAGTGAATGTACTTCCACCCACTTTGTAAAATGATCAAATGCCACAACCACAAACTTTTTTTGCCCAGCTGTTCTGGGAAATGGTCTTAAAATGTCTATCACCCATTGTGCAAATGGTCGTGCACTACCAAGAGGCTGCAATTGTGCAGTTGGCTATCTTGGTATAGTACTGTGCACTTGGTACTGTTTGCATATTCGGACTTTTGCCTTGCATCTGCCCTAAGGGTAGTAGGCCAGTAATATCTATGCAACAGAATTTTTTGAATTAAGGAATTAGCTCCTTCATGTGCACCACATAAGCCTTCATGATCTTCATCAAGCACATAACGCGTGTCTTCCTTGTTTAAACTCTTTGCCCAGGGATGATCCTTAGACCTTTTATACAATGTTGAATTCTCATATGCATAATTAGCTGCCTTTTCGAAAATTTTAATTGCTTCTCTTTTGTCTTGAGGAAAAATCCCTTGATCTAAATAATCTATAATGGGCTTCATCCATCCTTGCAAGGGTACTCACAAAGACACGCTCTTATTCAATGCTTGTTCAATTATGTACTTCAAATGGTATTGCATTGCCCGTCCATTCAATTTTAGAGGCTGCTACCTTTGCTAAATTATTCGCTTCTTCATTCTGAGCTCAAGGAATCAGTTGAATCTCCCATTTTTCTAATTGGTTGAGTAATTACACTGCTAAGGCTTTATATTTGACAAGGGTTGGCTCTTTAACCTCATAAGTACCTATCAACTGGTTCACAACCAATTGAGAGTTAGAATAGATAATCAATTGTTCGGGTCTTACCTCTTGAGCCAGTTTAATGCCGGTTATCAAGGCTTCATATTCAGCCACATTATTGGTAGCTTCAAAATTTAATTGTATGGCATATTGGAACATGATTCTGTTTGGTCCTTTTAAAATGATTCCTGCTGCTGAACCCAATTGATTGGCTACACCATCTATATAAATTTGGCAACACCATCATCTTGCTCCTCTATCTATAAATCCTTCATGTTCTGGTATTTTTGTCAATTCAAGAATGAAATCTGAAAGCGCCTATGCTTTAAAGTTATCCTTGGTACATAATGGATGTCAAATTCACTCAACTGAACAAACCATTCAACCATCCTCCTGATGTTTCAACCTTATGCAACACTTTTCTCAAAGGATAATTAGTACGTACATAAATAGTATGTGCTTGAAAATAATGACATAATTTTACAAAAGTTATTAGGACTGTGTATGCTAATTTTTCTAATTGAGAATACGTTACCTCTGCTCCTCTCAGTACCCTACTTACATAGTAGATAGGGTCTTTTTCGGCTCCTTCTTCTCAAACTAAGGCTAAGGCTACAATTACTAAAGCTATTGATAAGTATAAATATAATGTTTCTCCCTCTTTAGGTCTGTTAAGCAATGGCGGTGCCATTAAGAATTCTTTTAATTCTTTCAAAGCTTCTTGGCATTCTTCTGTCCATGTAAAACTTTTCATATTTTTTAAAGTTTTATAAAATGGAAGACATCTTTTTGCCGAACAGGAGATGAATCACCCCAATGCGATGATTCTCCCGTTCAATTTTTGCACATCATTGATCGTCCTAGGAGGCTGCATGACTAGGATTGCTTTTATATTTTGAGAATTTGCTTCAATTCCTCATTGGGATATCATAAATCCTAAGAATTTTCCTGCAATAACACCAAAGACACATTTATCAGGATTTAATTTTATCCCATACTTGTGCAAAATTTCTAGGGCTCTATCTAAATCATGCACATGATGCTCAACCTTTTTGCTTTTGACTATCATGTCGTCGACATAGACTTCAACCAAATCTCCAATCAAATCTTTAAACATCTTATTCACTAGCCTTTGATATGTTGCACCTACATTTTTAATCCAAACAGCATGACCCTGTAACAGTAGGTACCTTTATCTGTAATAAAGGTTGTTTTTTCATCATCCGCCTTATCCATTTCAATTTGATGATATCCTGCAGCTACGTCCGTGAAACTATACATTTCATAACCAGCTGTGGAATCCGCAACTGGTCAATATTAGGAAGTGGATATGAATCCTTAGGGCATGCCTTGTTTATACTGTAAAATCTACACACAATCTCCATTTGCCATTCGGCTTAGGAACATTCACAACATTAGCTAACCAAGTAGGATATAAAACCTCTCGAACAAAACCAGCTTGCATTAATTTATCTACTTCAGCAACAATTATCTTTTGCCACTCAGGGGCATGATTTCTTTTTTTCTGTTTTACAAGTTTAATAATTGGGTCAATACTTAGTTTATGATACATAACTAATGGATCAATTCCTATTATATCACTAGCCTGCCATGCAAAATCATCTTTATGCTTTTTAAGTATAGAGAGAATATTTTGTAATGTTGTTCCAGTGGTAATTGCTCATATTTTTACCTTTTTCCTTGCTTCTAACTCAACTTCCACTGGTGGCACCTCAGGTTTGGGATTCAACTTTGTTCGACACCTCGGTATATCAAACGACTCTACATCTCCTTTTATTTGTTGAGGCTCTTCTGCTTAAGGCCCTTTTTGCTCAATGAGTAAACTATGCATAGAAGGTCAAGAGCTTTTTAAAGCTACCATAAATGTCACTCTTGCTGCTCTTTGATCACCTTTAACTACAATCACTTTATTATTATCAAAAAATTTTAAGGTAAAAAACTTAATTGATGTACAGGCATTTAAATCATATAACATCAACCTCCAATAATTGTATTATATGGGAAGGGGATGTCAACCACAACAAACTCTGCTCGAAATTTCTCTGTGTGCTCCTCATCTCCTAATTCCATCGTAACATGAATAAACCCTTCAACCTAAATCTGTTTTCCTATAAGACCAACTAAAGGAGTACGAACAGTTTCTAAATCATCAAGTCTTAATTGCAAAGCTTTAAAAACTTCAAAAGTTAACAAATTTATTGCACTGCCATCATCTACTAATATTCTTTTTCCTCTATAATTTTTTATGATGGCTTATACTACCAACGCATTAGCATGTGGATGCTGTACTCTTGTACCATCCTCTTCGGTGAAGATAATTGGTGGTCGCTTGACTAGAATTCTTTCCTGAAGAGAGTAAATCTCTCATGCATTTCTCTTCCGAGCCGTTTGACTATCTCCACCGGTTGGTCCTCCAAAAATTGTATTGATTACTCCTATAGTTTCTATTTTTGAGGATGACTTTTGCTCTTTACTTTCGCTAATATTAGCATTTGCATCTGTTCATCCCTGCACAAAATTCTTAAGGATACCATGTTGGATCAATTTTTCAATTTCTTTTTTAAGCTGCCAACAGTGTTCGATATTATGTCCAACATCTCTATGAAATGCACAATATTTACTCTTATCCTGGAAAGTTGAGAATTTATCCCTCATCCTTCTAGGATAAGTAAGATATACTTCATCACCGTGCTTTTGTATTCAATCTAGGATATACATTCGGCTTCTGGTCAATGGAGTGAATTGTCGCACCTCAAATTCTTTTGCTTGGGAATACGACTTTGAGATATGATTAGATCGAGCAAGATACAATCTTTTGATTCTGATAGGAGATCTTCTCCTAGTCACTTCGTCCTTCTTCTTATCATGCGAAGTTTTTTTATTTTGGTGTTACTGTTTCTAAGCTTCATCCAATCGAGCATAATTATTTGCCCTAGCCATCAACTCTACAAAGGAAAGGGGTGGGTCAACATTAATTGAATCAAACAGCTTCCCATGCTTACAGTTTTTTGCCATAGCACTAATGGCCACTTTAGCATTTAAATCCTCAATTTGCATGGCGAGCTTCTGAAATTTGGTAAGGTAAGCTTGCAAAGATTCGCCATCTGCTTTCTTCAAATCAATTAGATCTGAAGAGATTTTTTGCTTGATGCTCGTAATGAAATGGGCCTTAAATGACGATGCAAGTTGGGCAAAAGTTGGGATAGAGCTTGTCTTGAGCATCTAGTACCACTCTTGGGCTGGATCTTTCAGGGTTGCTGGAAAAGCTCTACACAATAATGCATCGTTGGTTGTTTGACTATGCATTATTCTGTAAAAATTGGCAAGATGACTGCTTGGATCTGTGGTGCCATCATATGCCTGAAAACTTAGCATCATGAACTTAGAAGGAAATGAAACCGCCAAGATATCATGTGATAATGGTGAGTCATTTCTCAATCTATAATCATTGTGATCTCTTGATATCCTATACTCCTTAAGGATTTCTTTAATTCTCAAACGAAAACTTTTCGTCAGAGCAATCTTTGGGCATAAGCTCCTCAACTGCATCCTGACTGGTTGTAATGACCTTCCAAGATGACTCAGTGTCATTTGAAAAATCTAAATACTCTTCTTCTACTTTTGGAACAACTTGTTTGCCATTTCTTAAAGTATAACTGCACTGTTGTTGCACAAATTACGGAGATAGTTGGGTTTGTATAAACCTAGCTAAAATAGAAGAAAAATTATTTTAGGCTTCAATCAAGTCTTTGGCTACTTGCGGGTCAGTAAGTTAAGGTTGGCTTGAAGTACTAAGGATATGACCTAAACTAGAAAGAGGAGGGTTAATGGCCAACAACTCAGGTAGAGATTGAGATCCTGGTTGTTGAACATCTGAATTTTGAACACCGTTGTGATCTTGAGGAGAGCTTGGAGATGCCATTGCTGGAAAGAAAGGTCCATGCTCATCACACCAATTTGATGAGTATAATTTTGAATACTTAGAATACTGAATATTTTTTTGTTGATTGTTTCTTATTACATTCTCTTTTATAATAAAAATTTATTTGTAACTGTCAGAGACACAATCTAAACATAAATGCTAAAAATATTCTAGACTCTTAAATGACTTTTAATGCCCCCTTTTGACCAAGCATTCATTTAGACGTTATAAATTTTGAATGTTGTTCAGAATTCTACGTCTTTATTCGGATCTTAAGTGTGACACCCAAAATCCAGTTTCTTAAAAATAGAATCTTAAGGGCCACATTAGGTTTAAAACCAAAGTGTTAAGCCGTTACACTTAATACTTGACATACTTAATACTTGACAATTTAAGAACGCATTCTTTTAGTTTTACCGCGAGAGTTTCCCTTATATATATATAAATACATATTCATTATCACAAACTCAGAAAAACATTCAAAACACTGCTATAATTCGACCACAACTCAACTACATTTTTTTTTTCAAATTTATTTTCCTAACACATTTCATAAAAACTCAACACGAATAATAAATCAGTTCCTTTTTAATTGAAATCATTTAAGATATTACTTACATGTCATAAAATATTTTGATTCTGAAAATAAAACTGTTTTCAAATATCTAGCTCATAACATTCTGATTTAAATAAAAGTATTCTACTGCATTAATTATATTTACATGCCTCTAGATTTTCCTAAAGGATGAATTAAAAGAGAGACTGTTTGAAGAATAACTGTCGTAGTATAAGGTGCCTATGAAAAGTCTAATGCTCGTTGTGGAACGTCTACCCTAAATTAGCAATCTGCGCGTGACAAGTTAATGCGCTAAGCATAAAGCTTAGTGGTACTTATTTCTCATTTATAGTAGAAAAATACACATAAGCAATTATAATACCTCATATTATCATAAATAGTATTTATTCAAAAACAGATAGCATAATCATAATATAACATATTTCATACGAGTAATATAGGTATTCATAGTCAACATGCCTAATTAAATCTTATAATCATCTATCACTAAATTAGACATACTTAATCATAAATTCACATATGTTCATAACGCAGTATAATTATTTATTTAATTAATTTATATATTAAAAAAATATATTTTTAATTAAGCCTTTAGCATACTTAGAAGAATCAAATAGTAGACAGAGAATTTCATAATAAATATACGGCTCGAAAGCCCATATAATATCATACGATCCGTCGCTTGGAATTGGAGTTCATTAGCCCTTATAAAAATTAGAGTTCGTTAGCTCCTATAAAATTAGAGTTCATTAGCCTCTATAAGACACTGCGTGTCACATATAAACAGTACTGTATTTTCTATAGCATGTCATACTTCTATACAACTACTGACTCAACCAAGTAGACCAAGGCCGATAAAATATTTATTTTAATTAATTCATTTTATAATTTATACATAAGAGTATTTATAAATAAAATATCCAGTCTCAATATTACACTAGAATATTTTATTACGAAAAAAATATTCTATTTCATAAATCCTCTTTGTTCATAAAAATCATATTTTTCCATATTAAACAGTTCATCATAATTTCAAATTCGTAAATTATATATATATATATATATATATATATATATATATATATATATTTAAATAAACAGAACATAATAAACAACATAATACTGTTAAGCACATAATCATACTTGTTTTCTTATAGTTTATTATATTCACAAAGAATATTTTATTTCATAAAATATTCTATCATGGCACCAAAAAATTTATATCATCCAATTAAAATTAAAATCACAGTGTATTTCACATAATCACTCATAATTCACTAATATGCAAAATTTTTAAGACTGTGGCACAATTTCCAAGGCATTAATATAAAATATGATATATCACCATCTAATTAATCCATAATTCAATTATTTTTAATACTTTTCTAACTTGGACTTAAGTGGATCAATTAATTATTTAATTGATCTAATAGGATTTTTAAATCTAATATTCCTTTAACTTTCAAGATTAATTTAATTATTTATTTAATTAATGTAGTAGCCATAAAATTCTATTATTTTTATTATTCCTATTATTTACTAATTAAGTACCTAATTAATCTAGATATCACCAATTAACTATCTAACCATTTAATTAAATTACTACTAACCAATTAATTCATTACTACTAATTCATTATCACTAATCCTACTTAATCAATCATCTTAATTAAGGACAAATTATAATTTAGTCATTAAGGTCCTCATTAATTATAAATGGGTCTCACTTGAAATAAATAGACTAATGGTATATTAATTTATCCATAATCCACAATTTAATCTCTTTTAAGGGTTCAATTTATAATTATAGTCCTTAATCAAGCCCCAAATAGTTCTTGAGTCCATAATTAATGCAAATTACATTTGGATCCTTAGAAAATGTCTTAATAGTCCTTAAAATTTCATTTGTCCAAAGTCTCCACAAGTATAAAAAATTTCTCCTTGGTCCTTGGAACATGTCCAAATAAATTCATGTGCCATGAAAATATTATTTGGTACCCTAAATAAATTATGTCTTCAATAATTTTTCATAACAAGTCTAATAATTTACTAAGATTACCTTTTTATTATCTTTAACCTCACAATATAATATTTACATATCACATACATAAAATACTATTTAAACATCATAAAAAAAATAATACCATAAATTTAGCTAACCTAAAATAAAAATATTACCAATATTCAAATTTCACAAAAGCCCATATTTAGCATCTACAATATTCATATATGTAGATTTAAGCATAAAATCACTAAAAACTAATATGGAGATTTTTTAAAAAAAATATTATTAAATTTGATCAATATGAAAAGCATAAGCTAAAATTTCTTAAAAATTATATTTAGCATAAATAAGACATATTAAACATAGATCGACTCATTTAAAGCATAAAAATCAAGTGTTGAACCACAAAAATATAAAATCACACCAAATAATTTCTAAAAATATCTAAAGATGAGAAGTAGCACAAACCTCCAAAATGCTAGTCTTCTAACACGTCTTTTCCTTTATTTTTGGAGGTAGAACTTTCTAAGAAAAGAAAAATCTAAATAAATACTTAGACTTAATGAAAATAAAAATCTAAATGCATGAATAACATAAATAAATGTATGAAAACTTATTTCTACCCTTAATTTGAAAAATCACTAAGATTTTAGATGAGAGAGAAAGAGGTAGAATAGGTTTTAGTGAGAGAAAGTTTATTAAATGGTGAAAATCTGCAATTTTGATGCAAAAATTTACTTCCTTAGCTTAGGTATTTAAATATTTTTGCTTGAACTTGTTAAAAATGGAGAAGAGAGGGAGAAAGTTTGGTTTGGGTGGCAAGGGTTTTAATGAAAAAGAAGATGGGTTATTGCATGTTTGATTATTTAGGTTTTAGATGACTTTTAGGCACTTTGGTAATTTCTCCAAATGAATGGTAGAGATTAGATCTTAAAAACTGATCCAAAGGCTCATATTAATTCATTATTGGCAATTTGGTAATTTGCCATTGTATAGAGACAAGATTGACTTGGTCAAAAGTCTTATAGATAGAAGGCTAGGATTTGTTTTAGGTTTTTCTCATCCTAAGGCTAGAATTAGACACTACACTAAGTCTAATTACACATAATAAAAACATTATAAATTCACATATCATGCCATAAAGTATTTTTTTATATAATTAAAATTATTAAAATAATTTATGGGACCATAAATCAACAATATAAGCATAAATCATATCATTAATAAATTAAATCTCTATACATGTGAAATTACTAAACTAACCCTATGACATTATTCACCAAAATCATAATTAAATTATAATAATTTGTAATTAGGCTCTAAAATGATTTAATGCATGCTAATGACATGTTTAGAAAATATGGATGTGACATCAGGTGTAATCCGTGGATCGGCCTTTTGACTTAATCAAGATTACTGTTTGGAATGTACCGAACAAATTCTTAGTCTATCAGTGAAATATCCCGTAATTTTATTTTCAAAAATTTCGAATTTTAATTAAATGTAAAAGCCAAATTTTGGTCTCATGGGCCTATGTGTTGAGTAATTTTAATTTAAGCTTGAATTCGCATTGGGCTCAAGCCTAAAAACTTGTTATCGAACTATCTAGTCGAAAATTTTTAAATTTTCTTTTTCTTATGAATTAGTGTTGAATGTTAAATATCATGTCAATTGTTAAAATATATACATGACTAAATTTAAATTAACAATTTATGAATTTATTTGACAAAATTAAACGCAAGTATGTTTTGGTAGTGAACCAAACCGGCAAGTAAGAGAAGAATCAGTTAAAAACCAAACCAACCCAACCCAACCGTGATTTGGACCCAAATCAATTTAGAATCAACTAAAATGGAAAAATACCCATTTTCATTCTAACCCAACTTTATCCTTCTTCCCGTTAGTGCCGACAGCCCCTCTCCCTCTTCATTTTTTGTTATTCCCGTTCATTGGAGCTCAAGCTCTGCCGACTGGAGCTCCTTCTCGCCGTTGCTGCTTCTCCAGCACCCTGTCTCTCTTTGTTCCAGTCGATTTAACACAGCAGCTAGTGATAGGAGTTGTGTTGGCTTCTTCTGTCTTCTCTGCTTCAAACGACAGTGGCTAACGATCACTTGGGCTTCAGTTGCGTCGACCGGAGCTCCTTACCACGTTGTCTCTCCGCCGTTTGCACCTCTCCTCTTCTTTTCCGGCGAGCACAGCAAGATGCAGCTCGCTCTTCACTGCTCCTCAATATTCCATCAAATTTCTCTCTCTCAGGTTAGTGTAAAAACAACCCCTATTATTCTCAATTAGTTTCCTTT
>CANUEP010098045.1:0-16206 GCA_947857235.1 Jatropha podagrica
GATCCTCGTAATTTTCCGGACGTTTCAAGTACCATGTTGGCATACTTTCCATGCATTTCCAAAATGGCCTTTGGTCCGGCCGGGCTGTTTGCAGTCCGGGAAAATAGGCTTTTGAGCCTGAAAAAATTGAGTGTTCACAAAACCTGAGTACAAAGTATTGATAGAAAATATTCCTTAAAAGTCATGTTAAGATATCTGTGAATAAGCTTGTGAAATGAAAATTGTAATGGTTGAAATGAATTTCTTTTATGTTTTGAAATTTATTAAGAAATCTGACATGCATAGAAGAGCAATAGCCTACTTTTATGTCCTGGCCAGATGTAAAAGTATGAGTATTCTCCCTTGCAAGAGTTATTGTGATGAAATTAGAGGATAAAGAAATTTAAGAGTTTCCTAAAGGGAAATAGAAGCATAATGTATTGAAAATTTTAAGATTTTACTACTATAATTGCTAAGAACCATGGTATATGTGAATGAATTTTGGCATGATCAACCACTATTCTTCTGCAATGCTATGGTTATATGCAAGTATGGTACAGAATAAAGAGAGAAAAACATAAAGATATAGAGATAGTTATATATACAAAAGTATATATATAATTAAGCAAGGAAAGGAATGGAATAAGAAAGAAGTATTAAGATGAAAAAAAAAATGACAAAGAACAAAGAAGTTAAGAAAGTTTATTTGATTAATACCAACAATTAATAATTGTCAGAACATAATAGCAATTGCTAACCTTTGTTTTATACTTATTACAAATACACTTATTGCATAAGAATGTATTGAGAAAATTTAAAGGACATAGACATGTAAAGGGGAAACTTAAAGGCAAAAAGGAAAGAAAATTTAGAAAACTAGTTGATTAACTCCAATAATTAATAATTATTGGTTAAAAGCAGAAATTATTAACAATCATTAATCTTCATTATGTGTTAAAATATATAAATATGATTTTAGGAACTTCAGTCAGCTGTAAAACTTTAAACAACAGCAGTTTGAGATAAATCAATCAACATCTTCAATGCTTTCTATCGTTCAAAGCTTATTGATTTGAAATTTTTTAGTTTGAAACTATAAAGTACCCAATTTGGAATATGAGTAAATAATTATCTTGATATGTTATTGTATTTTCTTAAAGGAGATGGTTAACTTTAAGGGTTCTTAGCTGAAATAAATGATAACAAAGTATCATCAAATTTTCCAACATATATGTATGTGGTATGAACACAGAGACTCAATGATAAGTAATATGTTAAAGTTGTGAACCCGAGATTTCTAAGAAAATGCATTTTGCAATTAAATCTATGAATAATAAATTTTATGATATGATTTTTATGAAGTATTCAAAAGGTCTGAGAATATTATAAATAAAATAAAGTGATATGATTATAAGGGTTATTAATTGCTGCTTTGGTGAGAATTAAATTATATGGTTGCTTATGTATTAAATTTTGGAACAAACATAATTATGGTACACTAGGGTTGATTGTGGAATAAGTAGGAAAATTGATTTCCTTAGGATTATGTTATTTATATTTGAAGTAATTATGGAAACCTTAGATATTATTCAAGATAATTGTAGTAATCGTAACCATATGAGAGAATATATGGACCTAAAGAAATGAATGATTTTCTTGGAGTTATACTATTGTTGATATTGAGTTGTCTATTGGATTTTTAGATGACATACAAAATTTGACTGCAATATTTATAAGTAAATATAAATGTATGAGTAGGGAGCAATGAATAATTCCTTCAGGCAGTTTAACTGATCATACAATAAGAACATTATGCTATGATGGGCATGAGAATTGATGAATGACAAAGAATATATAAGAATGAATTGAACGAATATTTAAATAATAATTTTGTATAATGAAATTGATTTGGATAGGTAAAAAAGGGTATGATTAAGTTAGCGAGTCAAAATGAGAAATGAATAGGCTAGGTGAAAGATTGAGAGAAAATGTAGTGAAATGATTAGAATGAATTTAAGAACGGATTATTGTGATGTGTTATTGTATTTTTATTAAAGTAAATTGTTAGCCTTAAGAAATATTAGTTGAATCCAATGATAGGAAATGTTGTGATATTATTAAAGAGTATGAATTCGAAGCAAAATATATATAAATTCAGTGGAAAATATGTAGAAATGAATTTCAGGAATTATTAAGAGAGTGTGTTGATTACTTTCAATTAAAAGATATTGGATTTGCTATAATTGAAGTATGATCCTGGTATAAAGGATGAGAAATTTATGATTTTGATTTTGTGATCATAGAAAAATTGTAAAAAAAAAAAATGCTCTTTTGATAAAAGAGAAAGGTGCAATATATTTTATGGAAGTGAAAATTTTATGGTACGAATGATATATAATTTGTAATTGTTATTTGAAGAAGTGAATTCTGTAAATGGAAAATAGTGAATACATTGTGGAGAAAAATATATATATTTTGATTCTACATTGATAATTTATGAGGTATATAGTATTATGAATAAAATAGGATGTTATGATTACAAAAGTATTAATTGTTGTTAGGTAAAAATAGATTATGTGAAATATTCATTGTGCCAATTATTGGAGAAGCATGAAGTTGGCATTTTGTGTTGAATAGAATAAATAAGAAAAGTTTTAATTTCCTTAGAATTATTTTATTTGATGCTTGGAGTATTGGTTGAATCTCTAAATCTTTTATAAGATAAATTAAAATGACTATAAATGAGTGAATAAATAAAAGATAAAGAGTATGTAGAGATAAATTGTGTAGTTAGTAAATTATGATTACCTGTGATATAAGTGATCAGTTTGATAATCAATGGAGATATTCATAAATAATTTCGTATAGAGGATTTGCAGAGAAATTATAAAATCTAGTTAAACGGAATATGTGATGGATATAAAATGAATTTATAGTATGATATTTGGAAATTGAAAGAATTGAGTATTGATTAGCTGATTTATTTTTCGTGAATATCACATGCAGAGAAATTCTACATAGAGTATAGGAATATCGAGTGCTAGTTAGAAATAAGTGGATGAAACAACAAATATTTTCAAGATATGCTAAAATTTTTAGAAATTAGAATTAGTGGACATTGATAAGTTAATTTGACTCTTATAGTTGATAATGCATAGAATTATGTATATAATACAAGAATATTGAGTACTAGTTTATTAAGATAAAGGTAATTAAGACAATGTTATAAAGGATTATTAGTTTAAATGAATTTTGAGGACGAAATTTTTTTAAGAGGGGAAGAATTGTAACACCCCAATTTTTGAATACTCGAGAAAATAATATGAAGTAATTTTTCAATGATGTAATTTTCTTATATATTAAATAAATAAATAAATAGTTTGACTATAATTTCTAATGAATATTAGCATTAAATTATAAAGGTATAAATTGAAATACCAAAAGAAATCAATTATTAGTTGATAAATATTATGGGTATTAATTTTTGTATAGTGTATACATATTATTGGTGATAAATAGTGCTTAGTTGAGGTTAAGATAAATATAATAATAATCAGGATAATAATAATAATAATGAAAGAAATAAAAAAAAGAAGAAAGAGAGACTTTCTCTCTCGTCCTCCGTTCTCTCTCCCCGCCAACGCAGACTGCCTTTTTCATCACAGCACTATCTCCGATCAGTGCTGGCAGCGACTAGCTATATCAATGGCAAGAGCTCGACGAGAGGAGGAAGTAGATGGTCTTGGTTTGTGCAATTGATGTTTGAAACGAAGGAGATCGCAACTGGAAGCTTGCAGATTGCGTAAAGAAGTTTTCCATCAATTAACGCTAATTTCGGCGATTGCAGGCCATGAGATGGTCATCGATCTTCTCCCCACAGCGCTACGAGTAATTTTCCTCAAGAAATTGAAAGTTCCACTGATGCTTTGAGGAACCACCATTAACGACGCTGGATTTGAGATCCTTGTTGAATTTCAAGTCCATTGGTGCAAAGATCGCCCAATTCTGGGTTGAGTGAATTCTTGGCCACCATGGATGGCAGCGCCAACAGTGATCCGGCCACCGTGGACGGCAAAGCTCCGACGAGACACTCGGGAGGTAGAACACTACATTTCGCACACTGAACCTGAATCCAAAGTTCGATTTTTGATTCAATTGTTTAATTTCAGTGTAAAAATTCAAATTTGGAAATTTAATTTAGTAGTTCAATTGCAATGGTTTAATGGATAATTAAGTAAACTAAATGAAAGATAAGATGAATTGAATTTCTAATCTAATTGTGGAATTGACCAAACTATGAATAATATTGAAAATTGTATACTGTGAAAAATTGGAATTTGGAATAATTGAATTATTATCGTGAAAGTTAGAAATAAAAATAAATAATGTATTGTAATTGTGAAATAATGGAAACGGCAGATAGAAATTATTGTGAACTTGCCCGATGGATGGAAGACGTGATATTGAGATAAATATGAAATTTGGACAGACTAACTATAAATAAAATGCTGATAAATTTTTAATAAAGTGGAGATTTATTAAAGAATTAATCTTATAAAAATAAATAAAGGAAAGAGTGAATCAATTAAACAAATACTACTTGAGTTATATGCAATTTAAATCTAATAAGGTGTTGAAAAGTAGAATTTTAAATGATATTTTAAAGGAAAACAAAATTAGGAAGTTAGAAATTAGGACTATAAGTTTTATTATATTTAGTTAATAAAATAAATGTGATATATGAAAATTTGATTTTAAATGAACAAAGCAACTGTTATAATTATTAATTAAAAAGAAACTATCAAACTTAATTGGAAAACAAAACATGGTTCTTAAATAGAAATTAAGTTAGTCAAGGGATTTGAATGAATAAGTGTACATGTATAGTTACGTACATAGGAATTTAGTAAATAAAATAAACAATTATTTTAATAAAATTTAAAAGATTAATTATTAATGTAAATTTATGAAAGATTTAAACTGATTAATAATTAAGACTATAAATTAGAACATTTAATGAATATAGAGAAGAAGAGCAAAGAGAAAATACAAAATAAATGTAAATTATAATTAAGAATAACAAGAATTCTAATATCACTAAAGAGTGGAATAAAAACTAAAATAAATTGTATAATTATTTATAGGTTGAGATAAACCACAGAAGTTGATTAGAATAAATAAATAAGAAAGCAAGGCTAATGTAGCCTTTCAAACCAGGTTAGTGCAATATTAACTTTTTATTTTCATTAAAGTTAAATATATTTTTAATTTGATAAATATTTTATGAAATGTTTTATTTCTTAAATGAATTATGAATACTATTTTATGGATTTTAGAAATAAAAAGGGGAATGGGATTTTATATGTGATGATTTCTAAATGATTATTATAATTTGATTTGGAAATTTTGTGTTTATGAAAAAAAGAATGTTGGTTACTTCTATCTATTGTTTGAAAGGTGGCTTTATTAAAATATTTTGAAAATGATTGGATATGAATTTTAGTATTAATGATACATGATTTATATTTTATGATATCTGTAAGTAAAATAAGGAAAGAACAAGTTATATGAGAAATATTCTGAATAAGCAAAAAGGATAAGTTTTTGGGCTCTAATATACTTAGTGTGAATATGTTGTAAGATTTGATTTACTCTGTAAGATGAGCATGCTCGGCTTTGATGCCTCTCTTTTATGTTATAAGCTATTATCATGTGTTAGAGTTATCAGCCCTTATGGATAAGCGGACACGCTTATCAACCGATGGCGTTTTCACAGGCCAGTTTTCTGGTGGTGCTTTCACAGACCATAATCGGTGGTGCTTTCACAGGCCGATTTTTTTGTGGTAGTTTCACAGACCACAACCGGTGGCGGTTTTACAGACCACAACCGGTGGCGGTTTTATAGACCAATTTTTTGGTGATACTTTCACATACAACAATTATGTTATTCAGTTATTCTATTATTCCGAAATCTTATATGCTTCATTTTCTCCTAAGTGTATCCGAGCCCTATATATAAGAATTTATTTTAAATAAAATTTAGATAATAAGTTCTGTTATATGATTTGAGCTATTATATGTTTTTAATTTAAACGAATATGTGGTATTGATAGTTAGTAGGTTTATATTATATTAATTTGAGGATGAATTTTGAAATATTTTAAATATTCAATTAAAGATAACTATTTAATACAATGATAAAATTGATTGTTAATGTTTGTATATAAATGTTTATAATAAGGAAATCTCTTTAAAATTTATGTTTCTAAATTATTATTTGATTAAAATTATAAATAGCACTACTGAGTTTTATACTCAGTAGCACGATGAGTTTTTCTCACACGCAGGTTGAAGATAATATAAGTTGAAATGATTTGATAATCCAGCATCAGAGGAGGAAGTTTTTCAGACATTTAGGTATATAGTAAGAATTTGGCATGTAATATAAGTATTAATTATTTGTTAAGTGTGTAAGTAGTGGTTTATGAATTAACATTTAATATTAAATTTATCATGAGTTTTAATTAATAGACTATTTTATGATTCAATCTGATTATTTAATTTTTATTATTAAAAGTTCTATGAAGGAATTAATATCTCAAATTCAGATATCTTTGTATGGATTTTAAACAGTTAGCAATGTTTTTAAAGAAAATAAAAATAGTATTACTAAATTTTCTAATATATTATGAATTATATTCTTTTCTTTAATTAAATATTTTCTTAATTTAAAATCATATTAAATGAATAAGCAAATCGGTCTGTATTTCTGGCTCAGAATGTGACATCACTATCTAGTCCTACAAGACCGAATAGGGGTGTTACACTTATAGCTATTAACACTAAATCAATCACATTTACAGTCAATTAAACTTAATAACTAGGTATCACTTGCATTATTATCAACTTATATGACCTAATCACCTGTAATATCCCGAAATTTTTATTTCAAAATAATTTTTATTTAAATTTAATCGTTAAATTATTAGCCAATAATATACGCCATGTAATATTATCGGGACTGAAAATTATTTTGATCCGCCCTAAAATTAATCAAGTAACCGTTAATCAAATAAAAATCAGACCAATTTTTTTTATTGGACCGAATTAATTGAAATTAAATCCGAATCGAATATTTTTGAAAAATACTGTGCATTACTATTTTTTATCTCAGACAAGGACCGTTTGTTTTTATTAATAATTTTAACTTTTTTTTCTTTTCTTTTTCTTTTTCTTTTCTTTCTTTCTTTTCTTTCTTTTCCTTTCTTTCTTTTTATTTGCTTCTTCTTCCTTGTGTCTGCGCAATTCCTCCAGCTCCCTCCCTCTCTTTTTCTCTCTCACTATCTCCGGCTCCTCTTCACTGCGTCGACCACCGCGCCACAGCCACCAGCCACGCCTCAAGCTCCAGCTCCAGCCCTCTCTCTCTCTCAGTTTCTCCCTCTCTCTTCCTGTTTCTCTCTCCCTGCCTCTCTCTGTCTCTCTCTCTGCGCAAAGACCAGCTGCAGCGCCTCTAGTACCGCCACAGCAGCTTCACCGTCGCAGCACCACCAGCAACGCCGCCTCAAACCCGGCCAGCTCCTCCTCGTGCGACCACTGTTCTTCCTCCCTCCTCCATTGCGCGACTCAGACCCAGCTCCAACAGCTCCTCCCTTTGACGCACGAACTAGACCCAGTTGCTCCTCTCCTCCTGCCGGCCACCATTCCAGCAACCACAACAAGCTCAGCTTGATACCGGCCACCGTCTCCTCCTCCTCCGATTCAGGGATTTTATCGGGACTTTGATATTTATTGGGTATTAATTTTATTATTTTCAGAATTTATTTAGTTAATTTTTTTATTAATTAGTTTGTTAATTTTAGAATATTTGGTTGAATGATTTTATTATTTGAGTAGTTAATTATTTTAGTTAGTAGATTAATTTGTGGATTATATATTATTTGGATGATTTTTAATATTTGAGGAATAATTGTAGTTGATTAGTTAATTTTTGATAATTTATTAGGTAGTTGAATTTTAGTATTTTGGTTAATTGTTAATATTTTGATTAGATGATTGATTAGTTAATTTTTAGTATTTTAGTTTGAATTTTAGTATTTTGAATGGGTAATTAGTTAAATAGAGTATTTGTGAAAATTGATTTATTATTTAGTTGATTTTGTGGTCTATTGATAGAATTATAGTAGTTAATTGTTATTTAGTATAGGTTGAGATTTGTTAATTTTAATTGAAATTATGTTAATTAAGGAGGTTAAGTTGATTTTAGGATATTAATTATTAATTTTGGTATTTTGATTGATTAGTTTTATTAATTAGGTGGTTCATGGATTATTTGTTGATTTTATATTATTGGTGGATTTAATTATTTTTAGGGATGATATTGATAGTTAATTAGTTAAATTGAGTAATTATAGTACTTGATTACTGTGAATTATTATTTGATTGATTTTATTATATTTAGAAGGTATATTGTTAGGATTTTAGTAAATTATTGATTATTGGGTTATTAGTTAATTTCAGTATTTTTGATTAATTAATTAATTATGTAATTGATGATTAATTGGAAAAAATAAATTAATTGATGATTTGGGTAATTAAAGAATAATTGTAGGATTTTAATTGATTTTGAGGGTTAGTAAATTAATTAGTGAGTGTTAAGATTCTAAAATTATGAAAAAAAATTTATTAAGGATTAATGGGTATATTTGAAGGATTTTTAATAAATGAAGTATATTAAAGAGTAGAAGTAATTAATTGGTTGATTAAATGAATTATTATTGAAATGTGAAGTTTTATTGCTAAGATTAAATATATTATATTAGAATATTGTTAATGGTGATAATTTGATATTTTGGTTAATTAAACATTTTAATATATTATGTGTTAAATTATTAGAGGACCTTAAATAATTGAGGATTAAATCTTGGATGGTAATAAGTAAATTATTACAAAGGTTAATAGTTTTTAGCACAAAGATTAAATGGTTATTATTAAAAGTTTTTATATAATTAAATTATTTGGATGATAATTTAAGTATTTGGTGAAATAAGTGTATTATTATATGAAATATTAGGTTTAAGGTAATTCCGGTTGAAAATAAATATTTGATAAAATTGCTAACGAATTATATCTGAAGATTTTAATTAGTTAGAATTATTATTATTGTTGGTGTTAAATTATAATTTGGAGTATAAATATATTTTGTGGTGAAATAAATGGAATTAATATCTAGATTAGATACAAAATAAGTGAATAAATTAATTGCTGGTAAATAGTAAGGTTATATAGTGAATTAATAGAAATTTAGTCAGAAAAATAAAATAAACAGATAGGTTTATTAAATTAATATTTTTAATTAAGGGAGTCATTATCTTATTATATTTTTCTTATTATACGTGTTTCTTAGATCAACCGAGTTTCTTTACCGCTCCTCCAAATAAGAACTTAGGACAGACTTGAATTTATTATGCGGTTACTGTGGGTAATAATAAATGATGCACACCATTCTGCATACATACATTTCATATGCATACCATATACTCTTTATATTATTTAAATAATCACGAATCATTTCCTATTTCTATTGCTATATTAATATCCTTTATTTTTTAAATATAATATTTCAGTTCTATAATCTTAATATTTGATATATAATATTTCGATTCTATAAATTTATATAATTTTCACCCTTGATTACATTCATATGTTGCATTTATTGTATTGAATATAATTGTGAATAATTGTGATGTGAAATAATGTGCTTTTGTATCTGGGTGGAAATTGGAATGACGTGTGTCACTATGGGTCAGTGGGCCAAGTATGAGGGATCGACTCCCTATTATATATATATATTATTATAATGAAAATTGACCGGGGGCCAATAGGTGGATTTGTGACTTCATTGACCAATTTTCACATGTTGTGAATATTTAAAGATACTGTTGTATGATACATGCTTGTGTATACCCATTTATTATATTGTGAAAGCATACTGCCTAAATGTGTGGGTTTGCATTATTTATTATTATTCACTGAGTTTAGTGAAATTCATCCCCTTTCCATAAACATTTTTCAAAAAATAAAAGTACTGTTGGTTTATAAGACTCTGCTTCCTTCTTCGCAGAGATTCGAACATGTTAGTATGAATTATTTATTAATATTCATTGTTTTCAGCACATTTTATTTAACTACGCAGTTAGGATGTTTAATTAATATTTGGTTATGTAAAATAAATTATCATGTGATTATAAATAAATTGTGGAGTATTCTTTTTGAATATTTGGAGACTATATGATAGGAATAGTTTGATTATATTATGACAAATAAATATTTACATGAGAATGTATTAAACGAATATGGGCTCGAGCTGTGAACAATACTTAATATTAAGGCTGGGCCAAAATTATTAACTCTGATTATTGTATGAATAATGTTATAGTATGAGCTTACTATTCCGTCAGTCAAATGATAATAGGAATGAATTTTGATAGTTTAGGCTTACTACGGGAATCGGGGGCCTTAAGCTTACCTAACTCCTAGTGCCGGTCCGGCCCACGGTTTTGGATCATGACAATTAAATGCTTAAATTCTCCAAAAATATTCATGAGACACTTTCTACCCACCTAAATCATGCGAACATGCTCCAAAAATATTAAATAAAATATTAGACATGTATAATAATTTTTTCGAACCGAAATAATACCAAGTCCCGGACCGATGGTACTATTCACAAATTGGTAAATCACTGTTATCGACACAGAAAAACGACACTGAAAAATGGACTGCTATAGTTCTCCCCCCTTAAAAGAAATTAGTCCTCAAATTTCACCTGATATAAATAGCTGAGGGTGCTGCTGTCTCATTTGCTCCTCTCTTTCCCACGTAGCTTCCTCTGTCCTATGATTTCTGCAAAGGACCTTTACTAGAGGTATTCTCTTATTCCTTAATTCTTTAACCTCTCTAGCAAGTATCCTTACAGGTTCTTCCTCACATGTTAGATCCGGCTCGATGGTGATAGACTCATCTGACCTGTATCTCCTCAACATGGATACATATAAGACATTATGTATCTGATCCAGGTCTGGTGGTAAAGCTAGTCTATAGGCTAATGAACCCACACGTTCTAGAATCTCGTGTGGACCTATAAACCTAGGACTAAGCTTATCTTTCTTACCAAATCTCAAGCTTCTACATCATAAATCTATCATATATCTAACTAGTTAAACCTCACAACTTTTTCCTTAATTTCTTAGATGGATGTCTATAAGCATGTCATTTGAATATTAGATATGATTGTTTTATTATAACAATAATCACCTAAGTTCTCTTAATTATTTTAACTTAAAAATTATTCTCATATCAATATGACAAAATCACCTCAAGACAACTTCTTGCAACTTCACATCTCTAAATACTTTTCCAAACCACTTTAATTCACACTTTTTCAAAATAATCATTCCTTTTTCTAGATCAATGTCATCAAATGGTTATGATAATCACATTTATCTTGAATAATACCTAGGAATTCAATAATTATTTTAAGTGTTGACAACAACATACTCTTAAGAAAATCAATTTCTTCCTACTTATTTTATAATAACCTATAAAGTGCCAAAGTTATCCAACTCTAACAATTGGCTCATAAAGATTTAAAATGACTTAATTCTTACTCAACAACTTATGTGTCTTGTCACCATAACCATTTATTTTATTTTCATTATTTATATTCCTCATCAATAATTAATACAGAACCAAAATTATCCACAAGACATCCATTTATTTTCATTTACAGAGATCATTTCTCATCCCCCAAAACAACAACAACTTATATTTCTTGTTAATCATATTACTTCATTTTATTTATAATATTCACATACTTTTCAAGTAATTCATAAAAATTAAATTATATTCATTCCATAGAACATTTATTACTTTAAGTAAGAATTTATTCTTATCTCCAAGGTAAATAATCTCAAAGTATACATATCATTCATTACCCTGAATTCATATAATCAAATCTACCTATGATCATTACATAACATTTAAGAGTTCAATTGACACTCCAATTATCAAAATAATACTATTCCAATGACATTAGATTTTTTCCACCTATCCTTAATCAACCATAGAATGCTAATTTTATAAGACTCCAGAGTTTAACACAAACATCAAAATGAACAGATTTCCACTAGCACCATAATTTACCTGTCTTATAACCATAATAATCCAGTTTATCCACAATTCTTTATACCTCATAAATATTTAAGGCAGAATCAAAATACATATTTTTCTCCATAAATTACTGTGAGAAGTATCTATAAACCTCTATTACTTATTAAAACAGAATGTTTGTTCTTAATGTCAATTACCTGTACACTCTTAATTATCTTGACTTAGGAACCATTTTTACCCAATACAGAATAATTTTTTTAACTCCAATAATTTCAAATACACTTTTAACCTTAATTTACACTCTAATACTTGCTAATTATATTCACACTCGTCCCCAAAATTATAATTCTAATTTATCAAAACAAGCAATGATAAATGTCTCTATACATTCTTCCATATCACACAATTTATATTCCTTCAAAATTTTTCATAGCTAACTCTTCAGATCACTAACATAGTGTATAATCATAATTAATCAACTAAGCAATTTAGCCTTACATGCTATTTATCATTTATCAATTCATTTACTCATCATGGCATAATAACCATTTAATGGTATTATTTTAACTAACTTTAATGGAGATGGTTCATTTCTCTATACTCATGCATTTACATAAAGTCACTAAATTTAATCTTGCGAAACATATAAAGGTTCTACAAATACTTTAAGTGTTAGCAATCATACAACTTCATAGAATTAAACCTTTATTACTTACTCCATAATTAGTCTTAGGATGCCAAATTTATTCAACCTCTACTGTTTGTCATATAAGGATACAGATGACTTAATTCTTATTAGAATTAAAAATTTCACCTATATATAACCATCTCAATTCCTCTTTTTATTGAAAGGAATATTTATCCTTATATTTTCTACTATCACATAATCAAAATTCATATCGTTCTCCTCAAAATTTTCATATCAAAATCGCATCTCAATTCATAAAATCTTATATCTTCAAGTTCAAATCATAAACTATGTTTCTTTAGAAATCTGGGAATTTCATTCCTAAGTTACCTCTTCTTTTTAATGACTTCTCTTAATTACTTTTACTAATGTGATTTGTTTATTCCAAAATCATTCAATCTTTTTAACTTATCTTTTTACCTTAGACGGTTACTGATTCTCTATCATATGTGAGTTATGGATTAATTTCAATTAATTCCAACAGCATAACATCCAAAGGGTTAGACCAATATCTTCGAAGCAACTATGAATGGAAAACACTATGAATCTTGCCTAATTTTCGAAATTAAGCTCATATGTATCTTGATGGTTTACCTTTTTCTCAAATCCTTTGATTTGTATCTTATTCCTTTATTCCTTTTCTTCTCTTTGCTGATTCTTTATTTGATTTCTTTCTCTGTTGCCTTTAATTTTACCCTTTATTTTCTTTATTTTGTACCATACTTGCATATAACTTTAGCATTGTAGAAGAATATTGATTGATCAGGCCAAAATTCATCCACATATACTATGGATCTTAGCAATTATGAAAGTGAAGTCTTATAATTTTCAATACATTATTTTTCTTTTTCTTCCAAAGGAATTCTTACATTTCTATACTTTCTAATTTCACCACAATTAATCATGTAACGAAAATAATCATACTTTCACATCTGCCCAGGATGTAAAAGTAGGTTATTATTCCTCTATGCATGTCAAATTTTCCAAATAAATTTTCAGTCATAAAAATTTCATTTCAATCATTGCAATTTTCATTTCATAAGCTTATTCACTAATATCTTAACATGGCTTTTAAGGAATATATTCTATCAGTAATTTGTTCTCACGTTTCAACTATATCATAAATTATATCACCATTTATTTGTTGTTAGGGTATTAACACATAGTAGACACATTTTTATATTTACACAAATGCAACCAATATCTCACTAGACTATTATATAATCATATCATAAGTCCAATCAAACTAACATAGAATTTCAAATAATCAAATATTTCCTTCCTTATCATAAGACCAATTAATTTAACGTAATCTTACAATAGGTCAAACATGTCTTATAATATCATGAGAACTCATCTAATGTAACATCTTGTATAGCTCAATTCATTTAAGGAACATGAACTTATCAAGTGCACATCATCCTTCTGACCCATAAAATCAACAGCACCATACTTCCTCAATCTCTCAATATGGGGACGGACTGGAACAAGGGCTGGCGTGACTAGAGCCTGGGGAAGAGCTCCCGTAACCTGCCTCAAAGCAACAACCAACAGCTGGACTAAGTCACCCTGATTAGGCCCTGCAGGACCTGCAACAACCTGCCCCATAGTCGATGCGTGCTTTGCATTAGAACCCAAAACACCACTAGTGGCACCAGCAGCTGGTACACCACCCTCTAGCATAACACCCTTTGGAGGGGCAATAATATCCACCTGCTCATCTGACAAATACTGAGACATAACTCGAAACTTACAAAGACCAATAGGTTCACATTAGAGAGGAGTTCCCAAAACAGACATAAATCCTAGAATCACCTAAACCTCGCTCTAATACCACTAAATCTAACACACATTGCTGAATCCCGGAAGGCCCGACGACGAGCGCCACATTCGATGCCGGAGCACCGTCTTATCCTACTTAATAATCTAAATGATATATTAGAAGTGATTAAGTTTTCAAAGAAGGCAAGTAATATTCTTTTAAAATAAAGTTTAAGGAAATTCCTATGAAAAATTCGCAAGAGTTTCCCCTATAAATTAAACTTGCCATACAAAGAAAACAAATACACTTCCAATATTTATTCCTCCAAACCCCCAAAACTCAAAATCAATACAACAGATCATGCAGCACTTCTATAAAATCATATCATTCATCTTAGATTGTACCTTAACATAATATCATCAAGTCAAGGAGATAATTGCTAATGGTCAATCACATTAAATGCTCAAGTAGATAAAACATCATAAATAATCTCGAATCTCATTAATTTACAACTCAGTGTTTACAATCTCAAAACTTTTTACAAAGTATCTATACATGCCATAATTTACATCTCTATACATATCCTACTAAAAAAATTAAGTTTCCTCTCTGATGCTTCGCCTTGGGTCTTCAAGTAGCATCCATCGCTCGCAACCTGTGCATGATAAAAATCAACACACTGAGTGGAAGACTCAATGGTGCTAAATAAGGTACTTAAACGTATCTCATATAAAATGCTTAAAAATAAATCATAAAAGTTCCATTATACTAAAAATACTTAAAACATAAGTTATATGAAAACTTAACCATAAGTTAACAAAATCATAAATATATATAAAGTTTTCATCCTTGAAAATAAATTCAAGACTCAAAAAATGTAAGAAAGATTCCATATTTACAAATATATTTTCTTTTCTTTCATAACAGAACTGAACCATTCTTAATTAAGGCTCACACGTAATATGCAAGAAATATAACAAGATTCAGTTACATAAATGTCTAAATAAAATGTGGTTTGTAGAAGAACCACCAGAATGTGGTCTGTGAAAGCACCACCAGAATGTAAGCACATCCGCTACCCAAATGTAAGTGCGTCCGCCTACCAGAATGGCATCCAAAGCCTAGCATATGATAATAGCTCATCACATAACAGAATGGCATTATAGCCGAGCATGCTCAATAACTAGAATAACTTCATCTTAGTACATTTCAACCATACATACTTGAGCCAAAATGAGTCATTTCCTTTACAAATAGTCTTATTTCTTATAAATAGTTCCTTAGCAAAATACCTCTTAACTTAGTACTTATCATTTCAAAATTCCTTAACTTACAACTTGTATATACTCATCAAATCTTTCTTATGTTCCAAACAAAAATTATACTTTCATAATACACAAATATACTTAGCTTAAAATACTTAAAACCAACATTTAGCAAAACATTTCATAAACTTACAACTTAGGAAAATTATCAAATTTGCATACTTATGCAAAGCAAATTTCCTATTTACAAAACACATATTCAAGATCCTTAATTTGCATTAATTATTTTTTGTAGTTCTTTTTATTAAGATGTATTTATAAATTAGTCAAATTTTGAGGGTTTT
>CANUEP010098426.1:0-14541 GCA_947857235.1 Jatropha podagrica
TATCCCTTTTTTTTTTTCTAAAAAAGCAAAAATGTTAAAAAATATTCTTTTCCTTCTTAACTCTTTTTTTTCTATTTTTTTTTTTTTTTTTTTTTTTTTTTTTTTTTTTTTTTTCCTTATTGAATTTCATGTAGCTACTTACCTAGAAGAGTTGGATAAAGAACAAGGCTTTTGCCTAAACTCCTATATCTTTAAGTAAGTTGCTTGATCATCCATTTCATGTTTAGTCATTTTCAAACTCCTTCATCGTATTGTCCTTTTGATTTGATCACTGGATGTTAAACCACAAACTTTTTGAGAAAAGGAGGCATTTATAAGGTAGGAAGTTGGAGGAATTAAGTTTATCTTAATAAAACAATGACACTATCCCCTTAGAGAGATAAGGCCTTCATCTTATTAGCCTTTTTTGGTTATCGAAACTTCTCAATAAGTTAGGAATGAATTTATCCCCATCACAAACTCCTCATAGAAGACCTTAATAAGTTAAAAGGAACGCATTTTACTTTACAATTTAGAACTCAGCAGTAAATTGTTTTCATATCTTTGCTAGCAGAACCTCCTTTCTCCAAAATTCACTTTGTTGCCAAATAGCTTCAATGTAAAAACAAAACACAACATAGAGAATTGATTTGTTGGATCCCCGTACCATTAAGAGCTTGTTTGGTTGACTTTGAGAATGTGTCTTGAGAAAATAACAATTTTAGATGGTGTTGAAAAATGCTGTTTGCAAATGCTATTTAGATTGTGTTTAGCATTTGTCCATAACCTAAATGAAAATGGTAGGAAGATGAGCTTATATTAATGCTTAATGCCCATCTTTCTTCTGTCTTTCTGTTGCATTAGATTGAAGAATTTAGATTTTTTATATTCTTAAAGTGTTTCTGTTTCTAAGTCGTATTAAACCTTTTTGATTCAATTTCCTAGTGAACTCCTTTTTTTGGTAATTATATTCAGAAAGTTTAGGGTTACATAAATTTTGAGGTTTTTTGTTTGGTTAGGTGTTGTCAGTGGCATAAGATCTGTTACACATGAGAGAAATAACAAGGGATATATCACTAGATGTTTGTGTTATGTATTTTATTAGTAATCACTTTTGTTTGCAACAATCTCTTTCGTTGTCAGTTTGGTGCATTTGATTGGAAGGGATATAAGATTTTTAGAGATCTAGTTTTGCTTATGCAAATGTCATGGAATTTTCTCTGCTTTTCTAACTCAAATATGAGTTTATGCATTGAATACCTGTTGTTCTTCTTCTTTGTTTTTCCAACATGCCACCTTATTCTACTTTTGTAATTTTCCTTTTTATTTTATCATTAAATTCCTCTTCCATCTGAAAAAAGTTGTGGTCAGAGGGTCTTTTGCTACCATTAGGAATGATTAGTATCTTTCCAAACACATCTTTAATTCCAATCACACCATAGAGTTCTAAAATGCAAATTCTTCTATAAGAAAATTGCAGCATTCAGTTTCATGTGCCTTTCCCATATCAAGCTTACGATTCATCCTTTTCTTACATTCCTAAACTTCACAAGCAATCAATGACCCCTAACCATGTATTACCTTTTCTCCGTAAAAGGATATGAAGACAGCCTTTCAAAAAACTGCAACTTGGATGAAATTAATCACCTAGATGACCTTGTTTTAGTGATTAGTTATTATTGCAAGCCCAAAGGTAGAGGCAGAAACTTAAAATTCTGGGGGACTTATTTTTGTTAAAGAAAAAATCAAGAATCTTCTACTAGGTGGAAAAATCAGACAATTTCAAAGTGAATTTTAACACAACAATAAATTAAATGGTAAAGAAATCCATGCATTATTCCTGCAGCTTATAATTTTAGAAAGCAAATCCCTGAAACTTAACAACAATCTTGATCCTTTGGTAAATCTAATCCTTAATGTTTTTACTAATTTACATATGATGAACAAATATCCTGAATACCTTAAATAGCCTTAGCTATAATAGCAGAAATTGTATTGCTAAAATACAATTTTGTTAAAGCTTCTCTCTCTATTTAGTGGCGTAATTTATCGATGCTAACCTGTTTCAGATATTAATGGTCTAGCGCCAATTGTATATTGTGTTTAGAGTGTGAATGACTGGAAAAATATTTCACAACCTGACTGCAATTTCTATTTGGATCAGAAAGTAAGGTGAACTCTAACTCCTTATCGATTGTTCTTGTATAAACTCCTTTGTGTCTTAGTTTAAATTTTTGGACATGCATAGTTATACTCATTTGGGAAACCATACACATTAGCATTGTTCCATCAGAAATAGTTGCTAGTTTGTACGGCTCCAAGCAAGTCTATCCCAATGATTGTTGGATTGCTGAAGCTTTCTTAGTGGGTTATGCTTGCCTTAGATCTTGGCTTCAGTGTAATCTCTTACTTTTGCTTTCTTTCTTTCTTTTGGCTTGGCTTGATAATATATTCTTGGTATTTCTCTAGTGTAAAAGGCACAGGTATTATGCCTAAAAGCAAAGATCTGCATGTTGTTTTAGACCTACAAACCAGAAGGTTCAACAGAAAGCCCCGGATTTGGGGAACCAGAAAAGAAAAGCTTCAGTGGTTTACTGGTTTAGTTAATGAGGGATTGGAGTAAATGAATTTCAAAGCATTCATCCCTTGTGTTATTAATGCAGTCAGGGAAATAGGAAATGGATGCCTTACATTTTGGATATGGTGATTTTTTTTATATAGGAAATGGTGGCGTAGAGGTTGGCTTTGGTGTAATGGTAAGTTACTCCACTTTTGACCTGGAGATCATGGACTCAGAGCCATGGAAACAGTCCCTTTAGAAAAAAGTTGGAAGAAGGCTATGTACATCAGCTCTTCCTAGAGTCGTTGCATGGGGATGCTTTGTGCACTGTGTCGCCCTTTTTAGGAGACGGTGGGAATGTTTCTCCAGGGCCACATGGTTTGCTTTAAAAAGAATTCCTTTGTGTTATGCACAATGCAACTCCATATTCTCACAGTGAAGCCTGTATCTATGAAGGGCATTTGATAACCAACTAGCCTGGTTATGATAAAACCAAATAGTCAACTGTGTAGTCCAAGTATGATGAAATAGGTACATTTGTGACCATCCCCGACTGGATTATATGTGAAAAATTAAAATGTTGGGTCATAACTTTTTTGTGGTTTTCTCTTCAGGCATTGCCTTCTTTGGAAATAATTAAGTGTTTAAGAAGGGAATGTAGCATTTATTGAGTATTGCCAATGGTATTTTTTTAAAGCTTCCAAAAAAATAAGAAGCAAAAACCCAGTACAAGATGTATGGATAGAGAAGTGTTGTTCAAAGCAACTGAAAAGACCTCATCTAGATTCTTATGTAATCTTGAAAAGTTTTATGAAAACTTGTAGTTAGGTCTTTCCATTTCTAAAGTAGTTAAACCTCTTGATGAAACATGTATGTCCATAATTTTTTGACACATTTTAATAAATTTTAAGAACCATGAATTCGGTATGGATTTACCCAATTTCATCAGGAATTTGGGATTTGGACTGAATTTTGTAGTGTGTATATGTTCATGATTGCTGTACAAGTAAAGAAGCCTGGTCATATGGTCATAGGGGTGTTAAAATTCAAAAGATAACGTTATAAGTCCTATCAACATGTACAATTATTATTAAATATCTGAAATTGTGGTAGTTGTTGCACTGGATGTACTGTGCTTATGTTAAAATGTGGAACGTGTGTCTGTCTTATGTAGCCAGGTTAATCTATGAGAAAAAGAGAAAAATAAGGATGTTAAAATTTTGTTGCCTTCTATAATTGCATTGGAAAGCAGGTACCTCTGGTTAATGCATTTTCCTGATCTTAGTTCATTACTTGTTGAGCAAATGAAGCATATATTGAATTGTTTCATATTTCCTAATTATTTTTCCCATTTTGAATAAATCCTTGAGAATTCTAGTTTCTGTTCTTAGCCCCTTTTATTGATTTAAGGTTCGACTCATTTGACTTGGTCGGGGACGTGTTCTTTATTGTTTCTGCAGTCTTTCCAGCATAAAAGCTTTTGGATGCCAAGGGATGCTGGGTGTCTAACTGATGGAGAAATAGGCTATGATAGTTCCACAAGAATTGAACCAAAGCGTGGACATCAGTGGTTTATGGATGCCATTGGACAAGAATTGTTCAGCAATAAAAAGCAAGCAATTGAAGGTGTTGGAAACCGGCCAGTTTTGGGAACTTCTCATATGAATGTTTCTCCATGGCATAATGCATCCAATGTTCAGTCAGTTTCAGGACAATTTAGTGACCGCCTATTTGGGTCTGAGGCTGCACGAACTGTTAATATGGTTGATAGAAATGTCCCTTCTGCAGGTAGTGGAAGTATGAGCATGGATATGGGAAAGAAGGATTTCAGTGATCAATATGGTAGCAATTCCTCTATGGGTTTGTCCATGACTCACACCATCAACGATCCATCAGGGTGTATTAGTTTTGGTGGACTCAGAAAAGTTAAAGTCAATCAAGTTAGGGACTCTGGAAATGACATTTCTGCATCCATGGGGCACTCCTATAGTCGTGGAGATAACAGGGGAATTTCGATGGGTGCGGTATATGATAAGAATGATAGCAGTACCATATCGTTGGGGCAAACTTATAATAATGGGGAGGATAATACCATCTCGATTGGCCCCAACTTCACTAAAGCAGATGGCAATTTCATTTCAATGGGCAATGCCTTCAATAAAGGAGATGGAAATTTTATAACGATGGGTCATCATGATTATACTAAGGGAGATGACAATATTCTATCAATGGGTCAGCCCTTTGACAAGGAGGATGCTAACTTTATAACGATGGGCTCATCATATGAAAAGGAAGACAGCAATGCCATATCAATGGCTCCTTCCTTTAGCAAGGGACACGAAAATTTCATTTCAATGGGCAATACCTATGATAAAGCAAATGAGAGTTTCATTTCTATTGGCCCTTCTTATAGCAAGGGAGATGATAGTATTATGTCCATTGGTGTAAACTATGACAAGGCAGATTCCAACATGACATCGATGTGTTTTGCTCAGGACAAAGTGGATTCCAACATTGTATCCATGGGTCACAACTATAACAAGGGTGAGAGTAATACCATATCTTTTGGAAGTTTTCATGATGAACCTGAGGCAAATCCTTCTGGCAGTATAATTAGTGGCTATGATATGTTAATTGGTAATCATAGCTCAGCTCAGGTTTCAGAAGTACCTGGTATAAAAGATTTTGTTCAGTCAAATGCAGAGCCAACTGTAAATAATGCCCCTAAAGCTAATTCAAAAACTGATACTGCCTCCAAGAATAAAGATGCAAAGGCATCTAAGAAGATTCCGCCAAACAACTTTCCTTCAAATGTCAAAAGTTTGTTATCGACCGGCATGCTTGATGGGGTTCCTGTAAAATATGTTTCATGGTCAAGGGAGGTGAGATACATATATCATATGTGCGTGAAGTGCTAATAAGTGTTTAGAGAGAATATACATGCTCACCAAATAAGTTTCTTTTGAAATGCGTTAACCTTCTTGCTTGGCAGAAAAATCTGAAAGGAATTATAAAGGGAACTGGGTATTTATGTGGTTGCCAGGAGTGCAACTTCTCTAAGGTAATTTGTAACTGTAAGTTTAGCTTCATTCTAGATAAAATTAAAGTATCTACATAATGAGTTTCATGAATTGATATAATCATGCAGGCTCTAAATGCTTATGAGTTTGAGCGTCATGCTACCTGCAAGACCAAGCACCCTAACAATCATATTTACTTTGAGAATGGAAAGACCATCTATGCAGTTGTTCAAGAGCTGAAGAGCACTCCTCAAGAGATGCTTTTCGATGCAATCCAAAATGTGACTGGGTCATCAATTAATCAGAAGAATTTCCGTAGCTGGAAAGGTAATGCATTTATTGGTGATTTATCCAGCTGACTTACTAATATGAAATATTTGTTTTCTTTACTCCTCTCATACAATTCTCTCTTCTCCCTTATTAGCATCGTATCAAGCTGCCACCCGTGAACTTCAGCGTATCTATGGAAAGGATGAAGTTGTCATGCCATCTTGATATAAAGATATCAGTTCTCCAATATGGGCGGCATTATGTTCTGTGCATAGCAACATACATCTTTGGTAAACTATCAACTTGCTTTGGGATTTTAACAACTTCGAGGAGACAAAGCTTATTGAGATTCTATCCTTTTTTATTGAATAAAACCCAAGTTTTAATTTCAGACAATTAAATTTATTAAAATGGAAATGTGTTATATGTGTGTGCGTGTGCGTGTCTGTGTAAGGTTGGTGCCAGAGGAGCCTTCTCCATGAGGAGACAGCTGTTCCACAGGGGACGGATGAGGGCTTGTGGGAATTCATTACAATACCATCTTTAAGGAGTAGTGCTTATCATTGATATCGTAGCCTAAAATGATGTGTTAGCTGGAAAAAGGCCAAAAAAAAAAAAAAAAAGAAAGAAAAATGAACAAGCATATTGCACATAGTAGATTGATTGAATGAACTTTTGTGCAATATCTAGAGTTTCTATCGAGGCAAAGACCTGAGCTATTTTGAAAACTGCTCTCAGACATTATTATAACACCAAGAGGTTCAAAAATCCTTTCTGTTGATTGGATTGCTGTTTCATGAGAGTTTAGTGTAGTTTTCCAAATTCTATCCCAATTTCGTAGTAGCAAATGTGGCTTTTCAATTGTCAACCATATAAGCGTCCTGGTACCTATTATTAGGAATGCAATCAGAGCATGCTTATGTTTTTCCAAGGCCAATGGCCATTTCAATCATTGTATAGTTACTGGTTGTTCAGTTTGTGTTGTCGTTACCCTTGCCTAGTTGACTGAATCATTAAAAAAATTTCAAGTTTTGTGGGTAGTTTTAATTGTATTTTAAATTCAACTTTCTTCTTTCAGTATTTTAAACTTCAATTTTAGTTACACTAGCAGCGTAATTTTGAATTGTATCCAATTTAATGAATGCAATATTATTTTGTTGGAATTATATGGTCAAATTAACTTAAAATTCACTGTTTAATAATACTATTAACCCCTAAATAATATTATTTAGGATTTTTTTTGAATCATAAAAATCCAAGTAAAATAATAAATCGTTAGTTATAAGCATAGAATATTAGTTTAGACTTTTATTTTGCAATTTTTTAGTATGAAATTTTAGTTAGGGTTTATCAAAATTATATTTTAAGTTAGATTCTTTACAAAAATAGATTTTATTCATGATATAATTTTACTTTTAGCGAAGCGTTATTTGTCAATATTATATAAATAATAAAAAAATATTTTATTTTTAAGATGAATATGTTATTTTTTATCTTAATATGAGTGCAAGTTAAAAATTATATTTTATTCATTAAATTGAATATAATTCGAAATCAGGATTATTGTAATTAAAGTTGAAATTCAGGTGTTAGGAGAAAAAAATTGATTTATGAGACAATTCAAACTAATTATAAAGTTATAGGAGAAAAGAAATTTATGGTATCATTAAAACTATCCATACAATTTGAGATTATTTTTAATGACTTTAGCCGACATAGTTTCATGTTGAGGCTATTGGTCAGTCTTTCTCCCGACAGATGATAATAGGTAGATCTGACAATATTATGGTTTTCGAAATCGTCAGTTCAGAATCGATGGGAATTAGAATCAGTCCGAGCTGGAATTGGAGGCCTACGGTTCGATTCTGGTTTTATCATTTTTTTGAACTGTAAATCAGCGGTTCCAAAAATCGATTGGAACCATCCAAAATTGATGGTTTTTTCAGCCGGTTAGAACTGACGATTGGAATTGCCTGTTCGAACTGTCGGTTCTAAGTAGATTTTGAATTTTTATTTTAAACGGTTCAAATCGACGGCTTCAACCGGTTGTTTTGTAAAATTTTCAAATTATCTCTCCTAATAACTATAAACAGCTACACAACGCTAGTTCTATGGGCATTTGTAAAAAAATAATATTTTGAATTTATTATAAATTCCCTTTTCCATTTACAATCGTCTCACACAAAATTATCCATTCTTTCTCTACTCTATATTATTTTTTACTCTACCACACAATCTCTTTAATTTTCATTTATAAATTGATATCCAAAATATTGCAAAATAATTTCTTCATAGTCTAATATCCAATTATTTGTCTAAATTATTGTCAAATAATTTCTTCAAATTTCAATATCTAATTATTCTATCTAATTTTTTTTAAAAAAAATTTAAGTTCAAGTCCTTTTAAAAAAAAAAAATATTTCAGCTTTTTTTAAACAAAAAATGAATTAAGTTGACTATTTTTTAAATAGATAAATTAACTTCAAGTATTTTTTTTAATTTTTTAAGGGTATTTTTTAGAAATCATTTCATAAATTTTTAAATTTTAAATTTTAAATTTTGAAAAAAAATATTTTTAAAATTTTTTATTTTATAATTATGTGATTTCATCGAAAAACAAATCGAAAACTAGCTGAAACTATCAGTTTTGAAACCGTTAAAAAATTGAAATCAAAACCGTAACTATTTGGTTTTAAACCATAACTGAAACTGTCAATTTTTAATTTAATTCTAATAAGGATGAGAGCCATTTAGCATTTAATTATTAAGATGGTATGAGATCGTATGGGATGATTATTTGTAAAAAAGAAGTGATCTATCACTGTAATGAAATGATGTTGATGCCAGCTCAATCCAAGGCCCAAGAAAGGAAGTTTTAGCTGGTCCTGAAATTTTTTTTTTTTGGCTTTAAATGATTTGGATTCACTAATAAAGAGGCTTTTAGATTGTGTCCGCAATAACTTTTTAAACAGATTATAACTTTTTAACTTGAATACTAAATATTGTTTAAAAAATTATTCGGTGAAATATATTTAAATTAATTTTTAGAAATTATGAGAGTGTTTTGTAAAGGGTTAACTCATAAAACATGTAATTTTTAATTTTTCATGACTCAATAGTTAATAATTAAATACTATTAAAATAGTTTAATAACTATCAAAACAGTTAATTTTACCTAACAGATCCTTAATATTTATTTATACATAATCCAAGGCTTAATTTTACCGTCATTCTAAATGTAATTGTTATTCTTATATTCTAATTTATAACATAAAACTTTTTCAACTTCAAATTTGGTATCACAAAACTCTTTAAGACCAATTTTTGGGGGCAATATAGCTTGGAAATTTAATGTGACAAGAAGGAATTTTCAGCTCATCAAATTAAAATGCCATGTAAGTAAAAGAAAAGGCAAAAAATTTCTCTCTTGACCGATTAGTTTCCTTAAGGTTTATTTTAACCCATTGCCCGTCAACTATATCCCTCATTTTTGAAAATTGTCCTTATACTTCAGTTCATTACTTAAAAATACATGAACTTTTATTGGAAAAACGTAGAAATCCTTTTACTTGTTTTCCAATCAACTACTAGTGAAAACTTGACATGAAATTACTTAGTTAGCAAATAATTATTTTCAAAATGCCACATCATATTTTTTAATAATATTTTTTTTTTGTCTCTCGTCGTCCTTGTATATTTTTTAATAATTTTTCTTTTTCCATTTTAATTTTATTTTTCTCTCTCATCTCTCCTTTACCCATCTCTCTCTCACTTGTGAGAAAAAGTAAAACGCTGATCTCTAATCTAAGTTCATCTTCTCTTCTTGCTTTCGTTCATCTTTACTTTTTAGATGTTTTGAAGCTATAGAAATAAAATTAGATCAGATAATATTAGCACAACTCCCAAATAAGTAGTAAATTATTTATAAAAAAAAAAGGAAAATAAAACCTTAGGAAAACCTTTGATTGCTTTAAAAAAGCTTTCTCTATAAGAAAATGATACTTAAAGGAGAGAAAAATATTGAATCAAAACTTACATTGTGATAACTAAGGATATGATATACGTTCATGTGAGAAAAGCAAGGTGAGTATTGTTGTCTTGTTTATGGGAGAGAATGTCATTAGCCCTTTCTCTTTAGCAACTCTTATGTTTATATACACTTTTGAGGGTTAGAAGAAAGTGGGAGGATATAGTGGCAAAGAATTTGACCACCGTCCCTAGATGAACTACCCACATCTCTATCATTCAGTTATGGGGAGAGATCTTAAGGATGTTACTAGAGCCATTATCTATCACTTGTCCCACTCGAGAGTTTTGACAAGATGCACATGGCTCGGTGTTTTTGCTCGTCTAAGCGCGCCAACAACCACTGTTATACTGGGCTGTCTTCAGTGATTTGGCCTAAATTTAGCGGCCCATCACAACCGCCCTCTTTCTTAATATGCTTGGCGCTTTGTAACATAGCCACCTTTTTAATGGCAGTTACTTTTATTTTGAAATTTGAAAAGGTGACTCTTTAGTGGCTGTGAAGCTTTAGGAGATTTTTTTGATTATTTAAATACTGCATCTATATTCTTGGGATCTTCTTGCTGCAATCTTTAGATTGGATTCTTTCTATATCTTGCATTCTTAAAGCTTCAGGTAAACTCATTCACCATTTTCCTAGTTCTCAACTTTTTATTTTAATCTTAACTAAAAATGAGGTTCGGTCATTGAGATAAAGGTAAAGCCCTTGGTCCTTGAACTGTTGGGGAAGGAGGGACCTAGTCCTTAGTTTTGAGTTAGATTCTGAGGAAGAAATTCAACTGATCCAGCGGAGGTTACAAAGCATGCCCCCTCTTCCTCAGCTCGGTGGCTCCGGCTCAGCCTTTTGCAAGGGTCTTATGATTGTCAATCTCTAACTGTGGGATAAGTCTACCCTTCAGAAATCCCTGGAGCCCCTATAGACTGGGTTAGCTTGGAATAGGCAATGAATTTGAAACTTGGATTCCATCACGACCAAGCAAGATCTTGAGGACATCCGTGCTCAGTATCTTATACTGCTAACTACACTCTGCGAGTGCCTTCTAAAGGGATGAGGGCCAACACTTAGCTGAGCCCTGACACTCTCGTCTTGTACGTAGAGGATTGTAGGGCAGCAATGAGGTCCCAAGATTCTTGCTTCCTTCTGCAATGAGTGGTGGGTAACCATTAGTCAAATTGCACCGAATAGTATCTGGATGATTTTGGTGCCGATATCATAGCTCTTCAGGAGAAGTTTGAGCTCAATGTACATCTCCTCCATCATATGTTTAACTTTGCCTAATGAGAAGGGGAAGATCACCCTCATTTGAAGGCACGGAAGGACTATAACTCGTTCCCCCTAAAGTCTTCTTCTCTCAAAGGGAAGTGGAAGGAGAGATTCTTCTTAGTCCACCATCTGAGGCATTTTGTACCCACTCGCTGGAGCTATGGTGTGCTTCGACTAAGGCACCCTTGGGCTTTGACAGTAGTGGAGGATAGGTACCTTGAAGTCATGAAGCAACATGCTCTGAACCCTCAACCGCTCCTTCCTATACTCAATCAGAACGTTCCTATAGGAATGCACACTCGAGCGACTAGGAAAAGAAAAGCCCAAAGGGTTAGAGTGACCTTTTGCCTTTTTTTACTCGACTATTGACCTAGTTTACTTAACTTGTTCTCTTTTTATAGAAATGCCTTTGAGGATTACCAGGGAGCTGTTGGAGCACATGTCTACTGATCACAATCGGCGATTAATTGTGCGGGTGGGTCAGCATCCTCCCAAGGGTGTTGAAGATCCTCTGCCTCCTATTCGCCAAACTGAGGTGGTAGTAATTGCCTTGCCCCTATAACTTCTTATGGAGCCTAAGCAGCCCACTCCAAGGAGCTCAGACTTAACTCTCCCCTCTTTTGAGAAAAAGCCTACCAAGCTATCAAGGAAAGGCAAGTGCCAATGCAATGAGGAGGAGCCATGCTTTCCCATATCTGAGAAGGCTTAGAGCTCCGGACTATCGTGTGATGAAAGTTTGGGAAGGAGGCCTTGGTTAGCGGTGGTAAGGTCGCCCGTGCTCTCATTACCCAATGTATTCTCCCTTCTGATCTAGCACGCCAAGAAGATATGGGGAAAGAGTCTTTCTTTGACTAGATTGATAGTGTTCTCCTTACAGTATTTATTACCTTCTTACGTTCCTTTTCCTTATCTACTTCTCTTCCCTAATCCTCTTTTCCTTCTTTCTTTTTGTAGTTGGTGAGAACCCATAACTATGTCCGTAGTTGAGCAAGGGAGTCCTTAGAGATGGTCGTCACCTTTGCAATTGCTTACTGAGCAAGCTAAAGTGGCTAAGCTAGAAGGCGATGTACAAACTCAAGCACTAGAGCATAGCTGGTTCATTGGGAAGATAAAAGAAAGGATTTGAGCTCTCATTAAAGAAACGGACACCCAACTGCCTTGAAGCTAAGCGTACAAGTTAAGGAGTTGTCCCGATGGGTAGATGAGGAGGAGGTGGCTATCTACCAAGCTCGCGCAAAAATCGATCGAGCCAAGATTATTGTGGATTTAGCTACACGGGTTGTGAATGACATGCTACTTTGGCAGTCCAACTTTATAATTGTCGAGTTGAGATCTAGGTTCCTTGAGCGGGATTGGGCTTTTATAGGCAAGATTGATGTCTATCGAGGCTTGCTTTATTTTGAGCAAGAGTTGATGAGTTTCTTTTAATTGGTCTTTCTTCATTGGAGTTGATATTAGAGGAGTTCCTATCTTAGAAATTTGTGTTCTGGCCTTGTAGTCACTTTTGGAGAGAGCTTTTTTAGTTCCTTTTTGATTCCAACACCTCTTTTAAGTCTTTCACCCTTGGCACTTTGATCGTCGAAATCAAGCCATGATGGGATATACCTAGATGCCTACATCAAAACAAGTCAAATGATGCGTGAATAGGGCACAACACAACCATGGTAGTTATATGAAAACAAAAAGAACTAGGGTCAACTACATGAGCTTTGGCTAGGTTTATTAAGTCTTGGGTTCAATAAGTGCGAATTAGTTGTTTCCTCCCATTTGCTTTGGGTCTAGCAAAAGGTGATAGCAGATTGTGCCAATTCTTTTGATATATCACATGGTACTTGACTTATGGGTGGTGTATATTAATGGTGGATCTCAACAGTCAAGTAAAGTGAAAGGACCATAACCCCCAATATCACCTTGAGGGTTTAGGATAGGAAAGAGATTGAGAAGACATACATGCATGAATGACAGTTATAAGTATGAAAAATAACTCAATTTAGAGTTAACATTATTAATAGTTGCAAATAATTGGATAACTTTCAGATTTAACTCACTTATGCAAATCCAAAATTGAAAAACCGGAGTTTCTAGATTTGATTCCAAGTGGAACCGCTAGGCTGAGGACGCTTGCGATTTTCGTGCGTATAATTTTCCCAAAAATGATTTGAGAGAATCGAGTTTGAACGGGCTCGATTCATGTTATTTAATAAAAATGATTTTCTTTTATCAAACCCATTTAATCTTTGGAAAATGGTTTTCTTACTTTGGTAAGAATTTTATTTTTAGAGTCACCACTCTTACTAGAAAAAAATTCTCCAATCAATCGATTCTTTGAAATCCGCTAATCCAATTTTAACCAGAGATGAGTTCGAGACTTAGATATGAAAATAGAAAGGTGTTAGGTGCCCATTTCACCCGGTATCAATTGGCCTCCATGTTATCCAAAGATTCATAATTAATTAATAATGAGATTAACTAAAATTGAGATGTAAAATGATTTTTATGCATTTTTAGAAAACTATGTCATTCATACAATTTATTACGAACATAATAAACATAGAAGATAAAATAAGCATCCATAGAGGAGGGAGGAGAAAAGATTACAACTCATCTCCTAAAATACATTCTACTCTTAATCACTCTAGATTTCCCAATACCCTTAAATTATTACAGGTCGGCAATAATTGGGATCCTTATGGATCCTTTACGGATTACAATAAAAATTACATCGCGATCTCAAATCATAAATGACAAATATAAAAAATAATAAATATTTACTAAAGCACAGATAAATAACAAGATCAAAATACAACCAATCAATTAAAAAATATGATAATGATGAATGTAAATGTTAAGAAATCATAAATCATGAGGGTTAGATCAACATAAACTAAAGAACATTAAAGTAAAGTGCATAAAATAAATATTTGATGGGTTAGATTAGCATAAATTAAAGGGCAAAAATTTAAAGTGAATAAAATAAATGTTCGATGAGTTAGATTAGTATGAATTAAAGGGAAAAAATTTAAAATTCATAAATTAAATATTAGATTGGTTAGATTAGTATAAAATAAAGAGCATAAAACTAAATGACAGAAATTTAAAGTGTTAGTCAAGATTTACGCTGATGATCTCAGTTTTCACCTTGAAAGATGAACACATGCATCAATCATTGATCTCAATCTTGTTTTTGTTGTTAATGTGCTCATTCAAACCAAAAAATGAGTTCTATATGCTCTTTAAGCAAGATTACCTAAGGCTTAATTAGATTTGATCTCAGAAGCTAAGCATGTCACACCTTACCTTACTGTAAGACATGGCATGTCGCCCGTAATGTACTTAATAAGCCCTTAAGTCTTATAAATGCTTACTAAGTATACTACAAGGGACTTAATACTGTTGATTCTTTCAGATTATATCTTGTAGAA
>CANUEP010098519.1:0-95132 GCA_947857235.1 Jatropha podagrica
AGATTGGTAATAAATTATAAACCATTAGATACAGCATTAAAATGGATAAGATATCCTATACCAAATAAAAAAGATCTTTTAAAGAAACTATATAATGCAAATATTTTTAGTAAATTTGATATGAAGTCAGGATACTGGCAAATACAGATTCATCCTAAGGATAGATATAAAACAGCATTTACAGTTCCTTTTGGTCAATACGAATGGAATGTAATGCCATTTGGATTAAAAAATGCACCCTCTGAGTTTCAGAGAATAATGAATGATATATTTAATCCTTATTCAAAATTTTGTATAGTCTATATAGATGATGTATTAATATTCAATCAAACTATTGAAAGCCATTTTAAACATTTAAAAACCTTTTGTATGGTCATAAAAAAGAATGGATTAGCTTTAAGTAAAACTAAAATGGATTTATTTAAAACTAAAATCAGATTTTTAGGACACTACATTGAACAGGGAATAATTCAACCTATAGAGAGAACATTTGTATTTGGAGAAAAATTTCCTGATGAAATTACAAATAAAACACAGCTTCAAAGGTTTTTAGGCTGTTTAAACTATGTAATTGATTTTTATCCTAACCTTACTGTATGATAAAACCTTTGCATGATAGGCTTAAAAAGATTGCTGGTCCATGGACTTTCAAGCATACACAAATAGTAAAAAATATCAAATTATTAGTTAAAGAAATCCCTTACTTATACATCCCTAATCCCAATGCACTAAAAATTGTGGAGACAGATGCATCAAATATAGGGTATGGTGGTATTTTAAAACAAAAGATAAATGAGAAAGAATGTATAATTCAGTATGTGTCAGGACATTAGAATCCTGCACAATTAAATTATTCAACCATTAAAAAAGAAATTCTAAGTATTGTTATATGTATAAATAAATTTCAATCTGATTTATTAAATCAAAAATTTTTACTCAGAATTGATTGTAAATCTGCAAAAGACATTTTGCAAAAGGATGTTAAAAATCTTGCCTCTAAACAAATCTTTGCAAGATGGCAAGCCCTTTTAAGTATTTTTGAATTTGATATTGAATACATTAAGGGTAGTCATAACAATATTCCAGATTTCTTAACCCGTGAATTCTTACAGAACAGTGGGACGAAGGAAGACTAAAGGAAAAGAAATAGTAAAAGATGACTCAAGTTCATCTACTAAAGCTCTCTCAGAGCACTCAGAAGACCTGAACAAAACCTTAAACACTAAAACCACCCCTATTGAAGAGTTGAGTCAATCTCCAGAAATGGTAAAGGCTTTGCAAAATATGGCGTCTTCTTCTTCTTTTAGGCTTTTCAGTAAATTCTAATTTAACCTTTTGATTTCTAATTTTGATTTTAATACAGTCTTCTTTTACTGAATAAGGTGTTATTAAATTTATAAAAGGTGTTCCTAAGATTACCATGTAATTTATTTGAGAAGATAATAAAAATACTGTTTTAATTTCTAAGTCTTGATTTGTAATTATGGCTTCGATTTTCCCTACTATATCTAGTTTATTTTTATTAGTTGTGCTTAATTTTTCATTAGTGTTTAACCAAAATCTGTGAGGTATTAAAGATGATTTAATACAATTTAAATATGCACCTGTATCAAATAAAGCTATTGTGTTTATTATGAAATCATCATTTATTTTAATATCTAATTTTACCAAATATTTACGAGAAGTTATTTCTTGTAGTAAGAATAAAAAATTATTATTTACTTCTTCATCGTCTAATTGGTTTATGTCATCATTTGGTTCGTCATCTGGTTCTGAAGAAGAACTAGATGCAGTATGATCTTCTAATAATTTTATCTTTTGAGTATTATGTTGCAATTGAATTTTCAAATCATTTACTTCTTTCTTTAAAATTTTTATTTCCTTGTGTAAATCTTTTATTGAGATATTGGTTTCTATCTTCTTGTTTTTATTTAAAATAGTTGTTAGATCATATGTTTTAGTTTCTGCTTTAGAGACTTTCTCTTTTATTTCTTTATTTTCTTCAAAACTTTTTATTAGTTTCTTAAGAAGTTTAGTTTTAGTATCATTATCCTCTATATATATATTTCTATCGATATCAAATTTCATTAAATTATAATATTTCTAGTTAAATAAGGAGTTTGTTTTTTATTATATGTTAAATTTCGAAAAGAGTTTTATTCTTAATAATAACTTTTTAAATTTTTTTTCATCATTGAATTAATTTGTAACTATTATCACTTTAATTTAATAAGACATTTATATCTCCCTTGCAATATATAGATGACCTCTTAATAATTAAATATTTTTAATTTTCTTAATATTTTTTATTATATTTTAAATCAATTTGACTTGAGAGAAAATATTTTTTATAAAATTGAAAAAAAAATCAAAACTAGAACTATATATTTCTATTTTGGATCACTTTTCGGGGTTTCAAGAACTTGTGTGTATGTGCATGTGCTTGTATTCTTTTCTCTAATGCATTGAGTGAGTAATACTGTCATTATCCCAAAAATAATCATCATCAATTCAGATTATTTGCTCATTTCTTTTTTTTATCTAGCAGTAAAAAAAAATTTATTATTATTGTTCATTATAGTTGTATCTAGATATTGATTTGAGATTGAGAGTAGGAGATTAGAGATAAAGTGATGACTTAATTTTCTTTTTGGACACTTATTAAAGTTTTATGAATTTGCATTTATAAATTAGAGATTGAAAAATTAGGTATAAGAATTATGTTGAATTTTATTTTGAGACTACTTTATTATAAAAAAAATTAAATTAAATATATAAGAGTAAAGTAACTTATATAACAAAGTCCAATACAAATTAAGTTATTGTATTTATTTTAATCTAAATAAAAATTTATACTTTAATATTATATAGATAAAAAAATTTAAAAGAGTACAAATAAATAACGAGCATAGTAAACATGCAACGCACATTATAAAAAAGACTAGTATTATATATAAAAGTGGCAATAATGAGATTTCCGATAACGCCCTTAATAAAATTTAACATATTTTAAAATAACCTTAATTATAGTCAATTAGAAAATTATATTTTATTATTAATATATTTATAAATTATTTTTAAGTCAATAATGTATTCTCATTTACATGAGAAGTGAGAAGTCTCAAGTTCGAACCCTCTTGACCACGAATGTTTTCACCAATTTAGTGAGTGAAAGATTATTCCTTATTGATAACCGATAGTATTATTTTGGTTCATTAAGCCTCATAATGAATTAAAAAAATTATTTTTTAAATAAATACATATAGATAATTAAGAAATTAAAATTTTAAATTTTATCTATTCTAAATTTATTTTCTAATAATATATATAATAGTGATACATTTAAAAATATTGTTATGTTTTTTAATTTATTTTTTTTATATTTATATGATTTGATTGGATGTATTTTTTAAAACTAAATTTTTAAATATAATATATATAATTTTTTATTTAGGGGAGATAAAAGAAGAAGGAAAAAAAAGTATATTTTTATGGTTATAAGATTTGATTGGATATATTTTTTAAAAAATAAATTTTAACCTGATAATAAATTTGAATTTAAATCTCTTTTCTCAATATATAAAAAAATAACTTTGTCGATAACAATTGCCGTTTATCTTACAATAAAAATAAAATTTTTAACTATCGAGAATTCATTAGCTTTGGTAATTAGGTCAATCAATTAAGAGTTTAAAGTGTTAATTTTTGGTAAATAATGTATTTCATTCAACTTGAGTTTAATTTAGTAATCTATTTCAGCTATTAATTGATTTTATTGAATAAATAGAGAATGACAAATAAAAATAAAAGGAGGGAATGTATATATACATGTTAACAAACGAAATTGCGTGAAAGTGACAACTGATGAGTGGATATATATATATATATATATAAATATATAAAAGAGAAGATCTAACATTTTTGGTAAAGAAATGATTAAAAAGTATATTAAGGTACGTAAGGTAAATAAATGGTCCCCTCGGATGCGGGACATGCCATGTTATAGTCTTAGTTTCGACTCTTCCTATAAAAAATAATTTTTATTCATTTATTTATTTATTTATTTTGAAGCGACTAACTCTCTCTACCCAAAAAGCACGTGTTATTTTACTTATTATTTATTGGCTCCAACTTGTATTTTTCATTTGTGTTCTCTGTTTCTTGGAATTTATGGGAAGAGAACATATTTATTTTTATTTAATCATTCCAGCTGTGGTATTTATGTTAGGACGTTGATATATGATAGTAATATGTCTCTTTCATAATATTTATTATATTTTAAAAAAATAATTTATTTTAAAATATTCATCACATTTGTTATTTTAATAGTTTATTCTTTGAATTCAACCTATCTATCTCTCTACCTAAAAATCACTGTGTTCTTTTTGTTTATTTGCTTTAACTTAATATAATCCTAATCACTTTTTTTTTCATTCTTTTCAATTAAAAGATTTTTTCTTTTGAGTTTGTTTGACAAAATTAATTATTTTAGAAGTTGTTGGATAAATAGTTTTTTTTTTTTTGAATATTGAGGAGGGAATTTGAATTTAAAACTATTATCAGATCGTATATGCACTTACTACTAATCTATACTTAGAGTTAAATGGATTATATATATTACAATTTTTTAATCTAAATTATTATAAATACAAATTACAATAATGAAAATTCCCAAATAATGCTAAGAGATGTAAGCAAAAGTTACAAACTTCAAACCTAGCTTTTCAAAAATAATGCTATGATCCATGTGTTAATTTTGATATAATTTAAGGACATAAAATTACTTTTTATTTTTATTTAATTATTACTGTTATAATATTTATGTTATAATATTACACACTTTTTCATATAATTCTTAAGATTTTTATTTGTTTATATAAAATATTAATTTGATACTAGGTGTTTGATGGATTCAATTATATTAATTATAACTTTGGACAGATCAAAATTAAAATGTTTATAATAAATATAATTTTATAAATTAAAATATTTAATGGATTATAAGCTTTACTCCTTTCGACAGAGAAGAGGATGACAATGATAAAGCATATGTATTCATTAAAACAAGGAATAAAGGTTATATGTTCTCTGAATTTGTTTAAATGATGAAAAATGCCATATTTTGATATTTTAATTTCTGAATTTATTTTTATTTTTACAAATTAATCAATTTAAAAAGAACATCCATATTAAATTTTCCCAACTCTTTCTAATAAAAGTTTAAAATTCACAAAATATTATTTTTTCTGACACAATAAATTTGTAAAACATTTAGTATAACTTTAATCTGTTCAGTATGAAAAATATATGCATTTTTTAAGCAATAATCTAATAACAAAAATTAGTTTTAGAATGTTCATATTAATGCATAAAAGCTCAAAACCATCAGTCGAGGTAAAAAGGGACGTAACAAACTTCATCTAATATTTTTCTCTATTTCATATTTAATTAATCTTTTTTTATCAGCGAAAGGATTAAATTTTATTAATTTTAACCTGTTAAAAAAAATTTATTTTATCCAAGTATTCAATTGAGCTAATAGGCCCTCCTATATACACTCAACCTAATTTAGATAATTTAAGTAAAAGAACCTGGTCGAAACATCAATATTCACCTAAACTAAATACAACAAAGTCCAAAATAAGAGGTTCATTAAACTATATCTGTACCAACAATCAATCCCATTTCTTGAGATAGAAACAATAAGAAAGAGTTAACGAGAAAAGAACATAATAAAATATACCTAAAAATTTAGCTCAATTCAAATTATATCCAGCTACAAATGGTGCAGTCACATCAACTTCTTTCTTGGACATGCAGTTAATAAAATTATTACCATCTTTGTTTATGTGGTGAAATTCCACTTGCTCCAAACAAGACACTATCATATCAAACTTATTAAAATGTTTCCACCATCGCTAATGATGTTTTTGCTTCTAAATCACCCAACAAACTGCATTTTTTGAGTCAGACTCAATAATCAAGGGTGAATTCTTGTAAGTTGAGAACCAAAATAACTCTGTAGCATGAAAAATAATAAGAAGCTTTGCTTCATTTGAGTCTAAAATACCAACTGACTTATAAAAAATACAAACAATTAGACTCAACTCATTTCTAAGAACCCCTCTAATACCTGCAACACTTGGTTTCCCTTTTAAAGCCCCATCAATAGTAAATTTTAGTTTACCAACACTTGGACACTCCCAAATATTATGAGAAATAAAGCTTGCTGAAGCATACCTTAAAGACTTAAAACTGTTACAAACCGTGAGAGGAAAGTTACACTAATCATACAAACTAGAAGAAAGCAAATGGTACTTTGTCTTAAGAAGCTCAAAACATCTCATTTTAATCATATCCAACACCATCTCTAAACTCTAACTTTCATTTTTGAAAATTAACTTATTAGGTCTCACCCATAACGACTATAATGTAATGAAGAAAATCAGACTCCAAATTTTACTGCAACCTTTTTCCATAAATAAACTCTCCCAATGTCAATCCAAATCAACTACATTAATAGAGAGGGCGCCTTGAATACTCCACCAACTTAACACATAATACCAAATATCACTAGCCAAAAAATACAGCAATCAGGAATGATTAACAGATTCAGGCTCCAACCTACACAAAGGACACACACAATTCTCCAAATTTGAAATAATTTTTTGTCTAAATAAATTTAGCCTACAAGGAATTTTATCAAGAAATAGCTTCCAAGCAAAAATAGTCACTTTGGAGGGTAATAAGGAAGACCACGTACTCTTAATATTAAAACTTAGAGAAATATCACCCAATTCCTTATCTTCCAAAATAGAATTTAGATTTTTAACCGAAAATATATCTTGTTTGTTGAAAGTTGAAATAATTCTATCTTCAGCTAGCTGCAATACAAAAATTTCATCAAACTTGACTTGGAGCTGATGCTAAGATTCCTCCTCAAAACTTTTAAGTTCTCGGAGCCAAACCAATTTCCAAACCCAACTATTTCCAACCAAAGAACCACAACTGCAAACCTTAGCTCTTTTATCACAAGCAATACGAAAAGCCTTGGAAATAAGTTCTTTATAGGAGTGTCAAAAAGCCAACATTCTGACAAAAAACTATAAATCAATTATACATCCGGAATTCAACTATAATTTTAATAAATGTTTTTACAAGGATTTCCACATTATAAGTATAATAAGAATTAGAGATTAAATTGGTCTAAAAGGTTAAATTTAATTTTTTTTATTTATTTAAAATAAATTCAGGATTCAAATTGAATTTTATTCCAACCAATGAACTATTAAACCATTAGAATGTTAACTAGATTATTAAGACACAAGGAAGGGGCACTAAGGGGCATATACTAATATTCCCTTTAGTTGTGTTTGGGTTTAATAATCTACTTTAATCTTTCATTCACTTTTGATAAACTTAAATATGTTTTCCTTAGACAAAAATATATTTTCTTTATTTTTATTATTATTATTTTGTCTCTATATTTAGAGTTTTTGTCTCTTCTTCTGTGAAGGTTTGGTCATTTCTTCTATGAGAATTTAGTTCTTTCTTTGTGAGGATTTTTGGTACTAAATAAAAATATGTTATTTGATTTTATTTAGTTGAAGAATTTAAATCTTGATTTGCAGATGTATCAATGGAGCTCGGTAGTGAAACATGTCCATCAACTAATGTTATTGGTGAATAATGGCGGGAACTCATACGTGTATGTCATATGAAAAGAAATTTGAAAAAACAATTCAAATATAAAAGATATAAATAAGTAATTTTGTTATTTAAATCAATTAAAGAACTAGCAACTATAAAGATTTATATCTTTTGCTCAACTCATTCTCAAACAAAAAATCTAATGAACTCCCCGTAAAGATTTATTCTTTTGATTTATTAAATAAAAAACTTATTATTAATTATAATAGTAAGTTCTCTAATTGAGGATTTGTATTATTTGATACTATAATCAATGAATTATATCTCTCAAAACAATGCTTTAATGTATGTTAGTTTTTGTTTATGTCATTACTTTATTGGAAGAGATGAGAAATTATGAAAGAGAAATATAACTTTAGAGTTCATCCATATTAAATAACTAATCATATCATCAGCAATATCCTTAAAGAAATTTAAAAATAAATTGAAAAAAAATAATATAATGCACATAGTTTGTTGATAAATTTTTCATGCTATTAAAGTATATAAATAAAGATAGATGAATATTAAAAAAATCCACTCATGATTTTTTAATAATGAAAATAAAAATTAGTACATAAACATGTATTGAATATAGAGGAATTTATAAAGATAAATTAAAAATGATATAAAATGAGAATTAATTAGTTTAATTTATTTTATAATTAATATAAAAAATAACTCCCAACACTATTAAAATCTAAAAATTAAGTAATTCATTTTAAATATGATAAATTTCACTATATTTAATATAATTTAATTTTAAAAAAATAATTATTCAATTTACATTCAAATTATTTATTTTAAAATTAAAATAAAACAATAAAGTATGTTATCATTTAAATTCGTTGATTAAATAATTTATTTATATGATTTAAAGCTATATAGGTTACTTATTTATACTAATCAATTACACTAAATTTAGTTTAATTCAATTAATAAAAAATTATAAATTCAATTTATTTTTAAATCAATATAGAGACAGATATTAACAACACGTCTTATTACTATGGAATTTTAATAAATAAAAAGTCAAATAATTATAAAATTTACACATATTATTTATTTAGAATCTTACATGTCAGCACCAAAGGAAAATCCATCTGACACACACACACACACACACACACACACACACACACACACACACACACATATATATATATATATATATATATATTTTGCTGACTCATATTTTAATTTAATGTTTTATTTTTAAATTAGTCCAATTTTATTTTGTTCACACTAATTTTATTATTGGGATATATTGAAATTACAATCACTATTTTCAATTAAAATATTAATTAAATACATTAAAAGATAGGCCAAAAAATATGGAAAAATACAATTGACTTAAACTCAACTTACTTATCTAATTCTGAGTTACTGTTATTATTATTATAATGATTTTATTTAATATCTTTTATTATTTAAATAATCATTTAGAAAAAAAGTACAAATCTCATTTTTTATAAAAGAAAAAATTTAAAAATAGTTAGATTGGATTTATAGAAAGATAATAAAGTTAAATAATAGTCATGATTAGTTACTAAGTAAAGCAAACAATCGCTTATGACATAAATTTAATGCTCTTTTCAACTCGATCAGGTACTTTAAATGGGATTGTATTTTTTTATTTTTTATATAAATGATTTATTATTAGAATTTTTATAAAAAATATAGATAATATGATACTTTAATTATTCCTTAATTGTATGATAATAATATTATAAGAAGGCATATAGCCAAAGACAATCGAAGTGACAGAATTCTGTGCAAGTAAATCTATTGTCAGAATTTCATATCAACTATACTAAGAATATAAAAAGCCGTAAGCGTGTTTAAATGAAACAAGTGGGCATTTTTTATATCCCAAGTATGATACTATTATTATTTGTTTTCATTATTTTTATTTGTCGGCTTTGTCTTGTACAGTGTGTGTAGATTATAAGACTAGGGCCATATAATTAGAAAAAAAAAAAAAAATTAAGGATTCTCTTCATCCCGAAAAGAACATAATGGCCATGAAACACGTGAGAGCTTCGTGATGCTAATGCCTCGATCTTCTGCTTTCTACGGTGAGGATCTGTAATATTCTATAGTGTATAAGATATATGAACGTGGCAAGGAGGGATATAATGGATTTTATCTTTCATTATATTAAAGGTATATTAAAATATATCAATCATGTCATGTGGATTGTCAAAACTCACACGGTTTGATCTAACAGGTGAAATGGAGAATTTTTCAAATGATTAGTCATTATAGAATTTTTATTAAGCGAACACGCAAAATGGTTATTTATTTTTTTAATGCGCTGGGTAAGTAATACTATTACTATAATCAAAATGGTTATCATTATTAATTCAGATCATCTTCTTATTTTATTTTTTACCTATCAATAAAAAATAATTTATTATTATTTTTTCATTATAACTGTATATGGATATTGATTTGAGATTAATGACAAAGGTTGAAGATTGAGTAATAACTTTATTTTTTATAACCTATCAAGATTTTAAAAATATGTATTTATAAATTACAGACTGAAGAATTAAGTATAGAAATTAGATGAAACTTTATTTTTAGAGTACTTCATTATATAAAAATAAAATTAAGTATATAAATAATAATATTGCAAGTAACTTATATGAGAAAATTCCATACAATTAAAAACTTACGGCCCGTTTGGAACAAATGAATGATGATTGTAGAATTAATTTATAAATGAATTCCAAATAAAATTTATTTGCAATTGAATTTTTGTTGTTTTGTATGCTATAATTTACAGTAAAAAATTCAATTGAATTTCACAAAATTATATTTGGAATAAATTCTTAAAAGGAATTCATTTATCTTTATTTTCTAAAATACCCTTGATATAATAATCTACTGACAACAATATAAACATCAATTTATATTTATTACATGAAATATCATAACTTATTATTTTTTTACTAAGAAACAAATAATAAATTTCATATATTAATTAATTAATTAATTATGTAAATATAATATATAAAATAATTAAAACATTCATCATGATATTTATCTTTAATTTATATAAAATGTATCAGTTCAACAAAAACTGTAGTTTCACATTAATAACTATGGAGTCCAAAAAGGAAAAAAAAAATAAAACAACGGAAAAAAAAGGAAATACTTCTATCCATAGAAGGATAATTTTGTCAAATAAAATTTAATGATTTATTATTATGATCAAGTTTAATAAAATAATTAAGTAAAATAAGTAAAAAAATTAAAAAAAATTAAATTTATAGAAGAAGAGGGTAGTTTTGTTAAAAAAATTTGAAGTATTTAGTTTAATGGAGTTCATTTGAAAATTTCATCAATTTTTATGAAATTTGGAGTAGTTACATTCAATTCTATGGAATTGAATTCCTAGAATTGAAATCTATATTTTTTTCATTTCAAATGTGAAAATTGGCCCCATTCCATAAAATTTTTTAATGAATTTCATAATATTTCATAGAATTTATTCATTCCAAACGGACTTTTATATTTTGATGTTATATAAATAACAAATTAAAAAAATATAAAAAATAAAAATATAATAAGTATTATGAGCATGAAATGTATGTCATAAATGTATATATAAAATTTATTTAGATCAAATTATGGCCCCATTTACTTATTGACTGAAGAAATGAAATTAAAAATTTTTATTAAAACAAAAATATTTCTCGATAAAATTAGGGAGTGTTTTATTTGTATGTATAGTGAGGGCCCTCATGAAAGGCATGATTAATGAAAGTGGGTATGGAATTGGAAGTAGGCCACGTGCATATGTCTGCTAGCCCATCACTCCAATAAACCAAACATGCCTTACGTGCATACCATTTGGCACAACAAAATCATCCTCAACAGCCATAGATAACATCACTTCAATTCTTTCAGATAAAGCAGAGACTGTTGTGTTTCTATTCGTTTTTAGTCACAATCATAAATGTACTTTCTTATCTCAGTCTTATCCATTATCGGCCTGTGTTTGATAGCATTTCATGGCTTCCATTGCTTTATTATTATTATTATTATAATATACTAAAACCGTTTTACGAATTAATAAAAAGTTTTTTCTTTTTTACAAGTTTATTTATTATTATCGAACTATGTAAAAACTCGATGTTTATTAATTGTGGAGTTAAATAATATAACTTTTATAATTTAAGAGAGCTTTTTATGAAAACGTTAAATACTTTAATATTTGATATTTCGTAAAAATTAATTAATTCTTTTGGCGATTATTCTGATTATTTTTTTTTTAATTCAACTAATTAAATAATTAATGTCTTCCTTTTATTTTAAATTAAACATTTGTTTCTACCAACACTTTTAATTTAACCTCCTCTATATACAGATATACAACTAATAGTTAAAAGTAATTAATTAACCGTCAATATAATAATTATTATAATAGCTAATATTTACTAATTTACTAAAATGACTATATTACTGAACATATTTTTATTGTCAAGTTGACTTGTAAAACTTATCAAATAATATTGAATGAGCTTTTTCAAAAATAAATTTATCTTTGTGTTGTCCAAAATGAATTTGGTGTGGTTTGATATCTGTGTGTTATCCAAAATGAATTGGTGTGGTTTAATATCATTTGGTTGCTTTTATTATTATTATTATTATTATATACAAAAAATTTATTTAGTAAAATAAATTAATAAATTAACTCTAATTGAAACTTCTATCTATCCTTACTATTTTTTCTATTCTCTCCAGTCTTCTACACCCGAGTTTTATTTTCGAGCTGCCACTATTTATCATCGGTCCCCTACCTTTTATTTTTTAATATCTTTTTCCTTTCACTTTCTTTTGCTTTAGTAAATTTAGATATGTTTTCTATATCAGATATGTAATTTTTGTTTTGTTACTATTTATTGTTTCCTTATTTGCAGTTTTTTGTCCCTTCTTTGTCAAGGTTTTTAGTATTAAAGAAACTATAATATTATACTTTTTTTTTTGAGACTTAGATATTGATTTACATGTGTGGATATTTGATCAATGAAATCTAGTAGTGCGGCAGCATGTTCTTCCATTGATACTATTGACGCATAGCAGCGGAAGTTTATATGTATTCATCATATATTATAAATTATTAAAAAAATAATTCAGTTATAGAAGATTTAAAAAATTATTATTTTGACGTCCAAATCAATTAAAGAACTAGTTACTATTATTAAAATTTATATTTTTTGTCAATATCAACTATAAGTGAAAAGATATAATATTATATATATTTTTTTTGTTTTAGTTTCATTCAAAAGAATATGAATTCATTTATTTCATTAAAAGGTCAACGAACTGTATTAGCTACTAATAGAAAAGTTCTATATCTAGTCTAAAAGTTTATTTGTAATTCTTCACATTCTTATTAATAAATTATATTTTCAAAAAAAATTATTTAGTTATATGTGATTTACTATTATTGAATTATATCTTACAAATAGTTGAAGGCGCGCGCTTTTTGCAGGCAGGCTGATCGCTTCGTTGTTATATTTTTAAATTGTATTTAATATATTATTAAAATATCTACTTGTGCATGTTGCATTATTAAATTAACATATTATAGAGATTATAATAAGTTAAATAATTATAAAATTTAATATCCTGTTTAGGTAATTATATATAGGTAATTTAAACAATTTAAACACCATATATTAGCATAACAATTTTATAAAATTTTTATGATTCATATAATTTAATATAAATAATATATAGATAAATATTTTTTTATAATTAATTATTACAAAACATAGAAAATATTAAAAAATTTAAAAAATTAAATATATAGCAATTTCAAATAAAAAATATTTTTACTTCAATTTAATATATAGAAGTTAGATAGATTAAAAATAAAAATTTTTATACAAAATAAAGGTTTAACTATTTATATCTATATTTTTATTTTAAAAATTTGAATCCAAAACTTTTAAAATTTTTAAAGATCTAATTTTTAGGTTTTAATTATATATAAATAATAGTAAAAAAAAGAAAATTTCAGTAATTTCTTAAAAAGAATAAAATGTTTATACTTTTTTTATAACAAATTGTTTATTCTTCTAAATAATAAACAATAATTATATAGAGTGATAAATAATAATGAAGAATATCAAAATCTTTAAAAATACTATACTCGAAAATATAAAAATTAAGAAAATAAAATATTATTTTGTGAAAAGTGTAAAGTAAATAATATTGAATCTATGTGTCCTCTTATTAGATTTTTAAATATAAAGGAACATGATTTGCAAATAAATAAAAAAAACAAACAAATCCATAAAAAGTTCTTTCCATAGATCGAAAAAGAAAAAACTGAAAAAAAAATAGATTATACGATTAATTACCTCCGTCGAAAAAAATGGTAATATAGCTCGATCAAGGAGTTCATGTTGTCATACTTTTATTATATAAAATCTGAAACCAATATTAACATATACTATATCAAAAATTAAAAAAAAATTAATAAACACAACACAATCAAAATATGAAAAATTGAAAGTAAAATAATTAAAAGAGGCAATAAAAAAAATCCATTCTGAAAGAAAATTATTGATAGGGGTATTTATAAATAGATATAGGTATATAAATAGAGATAAAAAAACAAAAAAAAATTAAAGTTTAAATTTTAAAAATATAATAGTTTTAAAGTGCTAAAAATTTTAAAAATTTTGAGTTCAAATTTTTTGTGGGTCCCATTTATATATGACACAATCAAGAGGAGGTGAATTTGGTTGTTCAAATTTAAAAATTTAAAACACAACATCAGAATTCTGTTTGCAGCGAAAATAAAAAGCGTTTGTGAGAGATAATTATCAAATTTATAATTTTCTCACGCAGCTATTGCAAGTTTAAAATGACTATGTGAAGAACAACTATTGCGTTATGAACTGCTTCACAAAATTTATATAAAATTAGAAAGATTTTGTGAAGAATAGTTATTACATTTAAAACTAACTTCATAAAGTTTATGTAACATTAGAAAACTGATTTTAACTCAGATTGTGAATTATATTTTAATATATAAGGACTAATTAGAACTGAGTATAATAACAATGCAGAAATTCAAAGTTCTAATATTTCTCAAAGATGAAACTCATTTATGTTTAGAAATAGAAACTTATTAACAACTTGGCATATCTAAAAAGATAAACAGTTATGTAAATAGAAAATAATCAAGAAGAACTTCAGAAAATAAAAAAGAATAAATACAGAGATTTATAGTAGTTCGGTGCTAACTCGCCTACATTTACTCTCCAAGACTTATTTTGAGATCCTCCACTATGTTATCTCTTTTCAAGAATAAGAGACAAATCAATTTTATAAGGAAATAGATCAATACCTAGATCTATCGTTTGTTCCACTAGATTTCTAAGATTTTAAATCTCACACAATCAGAAACTCGCTTGATAACCTATTACACCATAGCTTTTCACCTGAGCTATTACACAAAAATATTTCATTTAAAAATCTCTAATCCACAACAGAATATAGAAATCTATATAGATAGAGATAAACATAATTATAAGCATAGGAAGAACATAATTGATTTACGGAATCTTTCTTCCTCAATGAAATTCAAGATTGATGGCTTTCTGCTGTGACTTATAGTTTTTGAGCTCTAATGCTGGAAGGCAAATTGGATTGCTAAGTGTCTGAGCCAAGTTCAGACCTTTGCTTGGGAACTCTTAATTGTCGTTGATTAGTCGATTAGTTTGTCCTTGTCTGAGCGCTTGGAATATCAAGAGCTCAATGGACACTTGTGGCAACATTTTTAAATAAAATATATATATATATATATATATTGCCATTTGAGCTTGTACTTTCAATAATTATTCATTTAACTGTTTAAATTTTATAGAATTCATCGTCATCTTATACTTTAGTAAAATATATAATTATTATTAAAATATAAAAATATATGATCCTGATTGAATTGACGTAAAAGTTTTTGGCTACACATGGAATAGGCGAAAATTCAAAGCCCAATTCACGCTTTTGGCCCTATTCATATAGTTATCTATGTGATAACCCCACATCAGGGTAACCTACTTCCTTTTATTTTTTCAGGGTTTATTTTTTTATTTTGTTTTTTATTTTAAAAAATAAGAAAAAAAGAATTAATTATTTTTTTAACTTTACCCTTAGTTTTTATAAAATAAAAAAACAATTAGTTATTAACATATCCACTTGTTAACCGTTAATTATTTAGAGAACTAATAAAAGGATAATAATTAGGAGTAGTTTGTTAGCATTTTTTGTTTTTTTTTTCATTCTTGAAAAAGAATATTTTTATTTTTACCTTCAATTTTTTAAAATTATTCTTTTTTTTTTCTCAGAGTTTCTTTCTTTGTATAAACATTTTTTATATACAAAATCAACTCATATATATATAATATGAGTTGATTTTGTATATAAAAAATAAAAAATAAAAAAAAATATCATACTAAAATATTTAAAATGATACCATTTTTTTATATACAAAAATATGTCTAAAAGAAGAGAAATGTAAGAGATAGATTTGTAGGAGAGGGAGACTTGTAGGAGAGAGAAGAGGAAAACGTATAAAAATAAATAAATAAATAAAATTGCGTAAACTATAATTTGTAGTTTCATAAAACACATTATTCTTTTTTAAACGGTTTTTAAAAAAGTTAAAAAAGTAAATTTAACAAACTACTAAAAATATATTTTTTTTTTGAAAAAAGAAAAAGTATATTTTTGCTGGGGAACACAACAAATCAAATAATGTACTAAAACAAATATAGAACTTTGTAATTTTTGATATTATTATTAATGAATTAAATTTTAAAAAATAATGTACCAAAACCGGGAAATTTAACAATTAGCATTGTCTAAATTTATGACTATCTGTCATTTATCAATTTTAAAATTTTTTTAGCTCAATGATTAAATAACTTCAACAAAATGGCTTTCACATATTCAGATGCGTATTTCAGGTATAACGGCATTCAACAATTTGGTCAAAACATGGACCAAATGGCTTTTGTTTATATAAAGACAACTAATGACACGAGCATAGCTAATTACGTTTTATTCGATTCTCAACCATGAATTCCGGGTGAAGTGAATGGCAACCCCTTTCTCTCTCTCCATATATATATATATACATAGAAAGAAATTACCTACACCCGGCTGCATATTAATTTATATACAAAACCAATTATAAATTGTATTTTAGTTCAACCTAGTGTATTTTTTTGACTATATTACTAGAAAAGAGGACAATTATAGTATTATTTTTAAAAAAATCTTGTTTGATTGATTTGACATATGAAACTACTCGTATACTATAGTATTATTTTTAAAAAAATCTTGTTTGATTAATTTGACATATGAAACTACTCATATATTATAAGTGTAGACAAAAAATCTCTCTCGATATATAATATAGTAGCCAAATACATAAATTTGACTATGAATTTAATTAATAATCTTTTTTGTTCCTTGGACTTTACAATTTTTAATACTGATATAGCACTTTTACATTTTAATAGTAATTATGTCTTTCGTCAAAGTGAAATGTGAAAGTCCAAAGTAATGATTAAATCCCTGCAATATTATTTCGTTTTGATAAGGAACATAATTTTTTGTGAAATGTAAAAATATAAAATTATGATTAAACTCTTATAAAATTTAAGAGACTAAAAAAATAATTGACGAAATTACGAGGAGAAATTTACACTTTAAGGACGCTGCAAATATATAAGACTTAAAAAGAAAAAAAAATAACTAGACACTTAAAGTTATTTATAAGTGTTAAAATCTACGAATTTTGAGAGAGATTGATTGTGATTAACTCGATTTTAGGGTATATTTAGCGTATATACAGTGGATTCTGAATACTCCGTATTAAATAAGGATTTCGAATCCTGATTTATTTTCTATTTAGAGTTATTTTAGGAATCTATTTATTTAATTAGAATAATTTATTATTATATGTTAACAGTAGTCTCCCATCAGTTATTTGGTCATTTATGTCCAAATGTAATATTCGTAGAGTATTTTTATAAGTTATTTTGTTCATTTATTTGTTATTTTTTATGCATAAGAGTTTTTTGTTTCAATGGAAAATAACTTGATAAATAATGATCCATTGATTGTGCTGGTTAAGTTTAAGTAGTAAAGGTTGTGTACCTTAATATGTTAATTCGGCAAGATAGGTTTTGTTCTTTAGGATGGAGAAAACTGGACCGCTTAAGCTGTTGGCGAACGTGTCCCTTAGGACCGAGAGACCTGGGCTACTTAAGCCTCAAGAGAGCTAGGTTGTTTAAGCCTTGGGAGAGCTAGGCTGCTTAAGCCATTAGAGTATGAGTCCCTTAGGATTGAGAGAGTTAGGCTGTTTAAGCCATTGGAGAACAGGTCCCTTAGGACCGGGAGAGCTAGGCTGCTTAAGCCTAGGGAGAGCTAGGTTGCTTAAGCCATTGGAGAACGGGTCCCTTAGGACCGGGAGAGCTAGGCTGCTTAAGCCTGGGGAGAGCTAGGTTGTTTACGCCATTAGAGAACGGGTCCCTTAGGACCGGGAGAACTAGGTCACTTAGGCCTTTGCTGAATAGGGAGAACTGGGCTGCTTAGGCCATTGGCGAACTGGGAGAATTGGCGAATAGGAAGAATTAGGCCGCTTAGGCTATTGGCGAATTGGGAGAACTGGGCCGCTTAGGCCATTGGCAAATGAGAGAGCTAGGTTGCTTAAACCTGGGAAGAGCTAGGCTGCTTAAGCCTCAGGAGAGCTAGACTGCTTAAGCCATTGGAGAATGGGTCCCTTAGGACCGAGAGATTTAAGGAGAACAGGTCCCTTAGGATCGGGAGAGCTAGGATGCTTTAGCTTGGGGAGAGCTAAGCTGTTTAAGCCATTGGAGAACGGGTCCCTTAGGATCGGGAGAATTGGGCCGCTTAGGCCATTACCGAATAGGGAGAAAGCTGTTTAAGCCATTGGAGAACGGGTCCCTTAGGACTGGGAGAATTGGGTCGCTTAGGCCATTGCCGAACAGGGAGAACTGGGCTACCTAGGCCATTGACGAACGGGGAGAATGGGCGAATGGGGAGAACTAGGCTGCTTAGGCTATTGGCGAACAGGGAGAACTGGATCGCTTAGCTCATTGCCGAGTAGGGAGAACTGGGCCGCTTAGGCCATTGGCAAACAGGGAGAACTGGGCCACTTAGGCTATTGCCGAGTGGGCAGAATTGGACCGCTTAGACCATTGGCGAATAGGGAGAATTGGGCCACTTAGGCCATTATCGAATAGGGAGAACTGGGCCATTTAGGCCATTGTCGAACAAGGAGAATTGGGCCGCTTAAGCCAATTATGAACGGGGAGAACTGGGCCGCTTAAGCCTTTCGAGAACAGTATGGCTGCACATAGATGCAAAAATTTTAAGTGAGGTGCTTCAGGAAAAACTTGAGGCTTCATGTCCTTTGTTGTTATTGAAGGGCATGATGCGCCAAGTGAAAAAACCTGAGGCCCTATCATATTTTATTATTTCAAATAATGCAACTTTTACACATCGTAAAATGGGTAAGCACAATATGCCCGTTTAAGATCGTCAGCATCCCATGTTCTGGGTAGCTCGGCTCCTTCGATTTTTCTCTTTGATCTTTCTCAGCATCCAACTTTATGCTCCTTCCTTTCTCTATTTCCTATATGATTAGCTCACCCACTTGCTCAAGACCTGAATCCCCTTTGTGTATAGGAATATCGAAAGAAGGGTGCTTTGTGGGTTGATATGTTGATTCTTTGTCTTGCACCCACATTATTGGTAGGCTCAATGGTAGCCCCTTTAGAGCTACTACATATGCTTCTCTTGTTGCTCTTTGGTCACCTCTCACAGCCACCACTTCGCCCCCGTTTGAGGAAAAATTCATAGTTAAATATCTGATGCTGATTACTGCTTCTAGCTCATACAAAGCAGGTCTTCCCAGTATTGCGTTATATGGAAACTAGATGTCCGATACCATAAATTCCACTTTGAATCTCCTTGAAGCATTTTCACCACCGAGCTCCATATCTATATCAATTGCTTCTACCACCTGTACTAGCTTGCATGCTAAACCAACTAGAGGAGTTTGAACTGGCTTGAGTTTTGTCGGATTTAATTTAAGGGCGTTGAATACTTCCATGGTCATCAAATTAACTGCACTACCTCCATCAACTAGGATTCTTTTCACCAAAAAGTTTTCCAAGACTCCTTCAATTACCAGGGCATCATTATGTGGTGTGCGGATATGTTCTCCATCAATGTCAGAGAATGATATTGTTGATCTCGGGGTACGTTTATGTTGGGGTATAATGGAATATATTTCTCTAGCTCTCCGTTTCCTTGCTGAATTATTGTCACCACCCATCGAACCACCGAAGATAGTGTGAATGGTCCCTAGAGTTCGATCGCCCTTATTTGATCTACTGGGTTGTCCTCCTTCCTGCCTGTCATTTCTTGCAAACTACTTTAGCTTAGCTATTTGTATGAGGCACTCTATCTCCCTCTTTAATTGTTAGTAGGCATCAGTTTCATGACCCACATAGCTGTGGAACTCGCAATATTTACTTTTATCTTTATGGCCTACCTTATCTTCTTAGGAAACGAGCATTGGATCCGATCACCTTGCTCTCGGATCCAAGATAAGATCTCCAAGCGAGTTTTATTCACTGGGGTGAACTCTGAGTCTCGTGGAAGCTCGCCTTTCCTAGTGTAAGGAGTTTGGATCGAGTAACTTATTTTAAGGGGTTGGACGGGTGATCTCCTTCTAGGTAAGTGCCTACCTCTGGATGGTGAATGTCTTCTAGATCTGAATTTTTCCTCCAAGGCTAACTTATATTGTTGCTGGACCTCATAAGCTTCATCCAGTTTTGTGTACTTATGAGCCCTTGCCATGAGCTCGGCTAAAATCAGAGGTGGATCAATACTCAGGCTTTCAAACAATCTATTGTACTTGCAATTCTTAGCCATTGCGCTAACAACTACTTCATCATTCAAGTTCTCCACCTGCATATCTACCTTTTGAAACCTAGCCACATATTGGCATAAGGTTTCACCATCTTCTCTCTTCAGGTCCACTAGATCATATGAAATTTTCTTAAATGAAATGTAGGTTACGAACCGAGTTTGGAATGTCGCGGCTAAGTGTGAAAAAGAGTGAATAGACCCCGTTTTAAGTGTCTGGTACCACTCTTGTACAACACCCTTGAAAGTGATCGAAAAGACCTTGCATATCAAATCTTCTAAGTTGGTTTGTAAATATATAATGGTTCGGAAAGTGGCCAAGTGACTTCTAGGATCAGTATAGCTATCGTAAGATTGAAAAGTGGAAAGTTTGAACTTAGGTGGGAAAGCTGTGGCTAGTATGGTGGGAGATAAGGGTGAGTCTTGATGAAAGCCATAATCTCCGTTCTCTTTTGATTCCTTGCATTCTCGTAATAACTCCTTAACTACATCTCTGAGGTTCGCCTCATCCAAGATCTGAGTGTGACTAACCTCTTGGTCACGAGGATGGGTAGGTTTTGATTTTGTTTCCTGGTACCAATCGAAGAGGGAGTGAGTTGGGTGTCTGGGAGAAGGCGGATGAACTTTTCCTTCGTTAAGGAGTGGATCTATGGGTTTGGGGGGCGTAATGGAATCGCCACCGGGTGTTGAGTTCTCTAGGATATTTTCAATACGGTGGTAAATTGGGAGTAAGCTTGAGCAAAAGCGGCTACTACTTGGGGCTCGGTTACAGGTGGGAGAGTCAGGGTGATTGAATGGCCAGGTTTGCCGTGTTCATTGGTTAGGTTTTTCATGTTAGGATTTCAGTTGGGTTGGCGGTCATAAAGGATAGAGAACTGAAGATTAGCTAGGGTTGAGGAGAGGTTGAAGGTGTGTTCCACGCTCACTGCACCAATTGTTAAACTCTAAGAATTTTGGGAGAGATTGATTGTGATTAGCTCGATCTTAGGGTATATTTAGTGTATATATAGTGGAGTCTGAATAATCCGTATCAAATAAGGATTTCAAATCCTGATTTATTTTCTATTTAGAGTTATTGTAGGAGTTTATTTATTTAATTAGAATAATTTATTATTATATGTTAACAATAAGTTTTTAAGAGACAAATATAAGAATCTAAAAAAAAATTCCTATATCTAATATATTATAAATAAAAGAATAAATTAAATTGGTCTTGAGTTAAATTAATGCATAAAGACCTTTTATTTTCAAAAAAATTCCTCATTCATGATTTTGTTAACCATTAATTGAATGAGAAATTAGTAGCTAAATTATAGTTAAACTAACTATTAGATCCTTAGTTTATAATTTAAGAACACTTTGATCATTTCATTATGAATTTTGTTAACATTTTAATCCATATGTTTTGAAAAAAACATGAAAGCGTTAATAAAATTATAATTTAGAAATTTCACAATTAATTTTTGAAAATAAACATACTTATGTATTAAATTAAATTGAATATAGTTCAAGAATCCAAATTTTTTTTTCTAAATAAAATTTTAAAGGAATAATGCTCACCTTGTGGCTCACCTCGTTTTCTAGACTTGCTCACAATATACAATTTACTCAAAAATTAATTTTTTATAAATTTTCCTCTTAAACTTATATCAAAAGAACAAAATGTCCAAATTTTTAAGAAAAAAATTATTTTATATTTTTAATTAATAAAAATTACTTAAAAATTTTGAAATTAGAAAATAAAAAATTATTTAAAAATATAATAATAATCATAAAGGTTGGCGGTGTTTGATTTAAAAAAAATATACAATTAGAAAAAGATTTAATTATATTGAAATATTTGGTAAAAAATATTTATTTATTTATTGTTTGATTATTTTTTAAATTATATTATTTAGATTAAATATTTAATTACTTTTCAATCAAATTTGATATCATCAAATAATTTATTTTTGGAATAAAAAATTGAGTTTTGTATTTTTGGTGTAAATTTAAAGGATAAATTGTACAAAAAGTTAATTTTTGAATAAAATGTATTGTGTGCAAATTCAAGGCACAAGTTCATACTTATTCCAATTTTAAAATTGAAGGGATATAATAATATACAATAATAAAATACATAAAAAGAATAATATATTACTACATTATAGGATATTATGGGCTGTTCGATAAAATTAGTTGTTTTGACAGTTGTTAGCTATTTTAGTAATGTTTAGCTATTAGCTATTTGAGTAGTGTTTCATAAAACGTTAAAAAACTAAATTTATATGAGTTAACTTTTTATAAAACACTGCCATAACCTCTAAAAGTTAACGGAAACTCTATATTACCAAATAACTTTTTAATTGATATTTAAAATTTTGACTGGTCAAAATTCTAAATATTACTAAAAAAACTGTTGTTAAACACAATTTTCAACTCTTAAATAAACTCTAATTAACATATCATATAAAATCTCTATAATCCTAATCCTAATATAATTTATCCTGACTCTAAAATATATATCTCGTATACATTTTAAGCCATAACGAATTCTCAAATATTCTCAAATATCAATTCTGATCACTAACGTGATACAATGACTTTATTGGCCCCTCTGTCCATTGGTGATTCTAATTTTAAAACACGAAAGTAAAGCTTCCACGTGAAGTGTTAAGCTATTTTGTGCCACTTGCGTAGCTTAGCTTAGGTACCATTATTATTACCTCTAGCTCAAAAAAATAATTTATTTTTTTTCCTCTAAAATATACTCTATTTTTTTTTTTTCATTATAATTAATTTTTAAATTAATTATTATAACTTTATTAAAATTTATTTTATTTTTAATAATCCTCATTAATTTTTAATTATTATTTTAATATAATAATTATTTATGTATTATTTAAAATGAACGTAATAAAAAAATTATATAAATAAAATTATCCTTTTAACCATAAAATTATCTTCTTAATCCGTGTAAAATTAAAAAGTGAATTATATTTTTAAAATAAAAAAATATTAAATTTAATTGGTGGATATAAACTATTAGAAAAAAAAAAACAAAATATATATCCTACTTTTAAATGTAAAAGAAAGAAATACAAATTATTTAAATATGTCAATATAAAACGTGTGTTTTGAATTCTCTCTAGAAGGTTTCATTTTTTTTAACCTTATGTTTGATAAATAATTCTTCAAATTAAATTCAAACCTAATTGTATACATTTTATAATTTAGGCTTTTATTTAATTTAAAATTTAAAATTTAGTATTAAATTAATTTAATTTGATTTCACCTAAAATTTGAATTTTGAAATATCTTAATTTTGGACATGACTATCATAATATGCTCTTTCAAAAAAAAAAAAAAAAAGATATGACTTTAATATTAGTTAAAAGCACAATTGAATATTCAGAAAAAAAAAGCATAAAGGTAAATTTAATTTTGCAGAAAACATGAGACACGTTACATTATTATATGTAGAATGTTAAGTCTTTAATTAACTATTAAAAACCAATAAAGGAATTATATTACTTCCAATACCCCTCTCTTTCTCTCTCTCCCCCAAAACCTATAACTTAAACGCTTTCTTCTCTTCTTCAACGAGCGATTACCAATAAGTTCTCGTCGGTAGTTACTCTTTTTTTTTTTTTTCTTTTTTTGCAAATAATCTCATATCTGTAATATATGAGTTATTATCAATTAAATATTGGGATTTATTATTGTTTATATTTTAAGATTTATTTTCAGATTTAGTTATGAGTTCTTATTATCATCATTATGGTTATTTTATCTGCTGTTATTTATTATTTGGATAGTTATATAGAAAAAAAATGCAATCTCCAGTCCAAACAGAATGAAGAAATTTAAAATAATCAGATCGAACTTATAGAAAGATTATAGAGTTGAATAGTGGTCATAAATAACTATCAAGGAGAGGAAGTGATTGCTTATGACATAAATATTATATTTTGTCAACTTGATAAAATATTTTAAATCAATATTTTTTTATTCTTTATATAAATGGTCTATTATTAGATTTTTTATAAAAAAATATAAAAAAATATTTATCTATATTCCATATCTATATACAGCTCTCCATCAATAAAATTTCTAATTTGATTTAAAAAAAAAAAGAAAAAAAACCAATAAAGGCTTCGGAGATTTCTTCCAATATAGAAGGTTCTATCGATAATTCAAACTTAACTACCTAATTTTCGTTTGCAATTTTTTGTGTTGGTCAAAAGCAATAAGTTAGTGGATAATCAAATCACGTGCAGTTTGCGCAATTTATTTATAAATCTAAATTTCTTTAAAAATATAAAAAAATAAAAGTTTAATTCTATAAATTTAAAAATAATTAAATCAAATTCTAATAAAAAGATAAAATTTCTAAATAAATTTCATAAATTTAAACAACTCAAAACTTTACAATAGAATTTTATAAATACAAGCAAATGAATATTTAATTTTTAAATTTATTTTCAATATAAAAAAATTATTTATAAATAAATTTTATTTAAAATTCATTTATACTAAATGAAGTATAAAAATCTATTTATTTCCCAAATCATCATTGAATTTTTCATTAAGGTTTTTTCATCATTTAATTGTGTGTGTTGATCTGCAAATATAGTCTCGATTCTTATCAGCTATCGGTGTATGATCGGACTATCCTCTGATTTCATTTTGTATTCTGATTGCCAGTAATCAAATTACCTCATTTTAAATAGCAAACACGCTATTGTGTTATTTGGCTAATTTATTTTTTATTTGATATTTAGAAGATAATCATGTCCTCCCTAAATTATTTTGTATTCATTATCGAATTGTAATGTATTTTTTTTAAAAAAAAAAAAAATTGGAAGTTGCTTTTAATTTGGCTGAGTGGAATGCACCTACACATCTATAGGCTGGCCAAAGTTGAACATTTGAAGACCACACTCAAAAAAAAAAAAAAAAAAAATAATAATAATAATAATAATTTGATGTTAGTAGCTAATTGTAATTATTATGGTTCCCAACGAAATGAATGTTTTTGGCAGACAAGCCCATTAATTGACGAAAACAGTTTCGACACGTGCTATGCTATTTATTTATTTATTTATTTATTTTTATTTTAGTGAAAGTTGATTGCCCATCATAAAAGTTAAAACATGCAAGCAAACCATATACTTGTCGGCCACTTTCGACCTTTTCTTATTTTGTGAAGGGCATTATAGAAATAAATATTATGATTATGGATTCATCATTAATTAATTAGCCTGACAATCAATTTAGTACTGTCTTCGTCTCAAACTAAAAAAAACGATTTATATTTTAAAATAAAATAATTTATATTTTGAAAAAAGAAAGTAATAATAAGAATGATTGTGACTACTTTGTCTATATATTGGCACGTGCTAAATTCAAAATGTTTTCTTTTCTTTTGAAGGATATTATGATTCGTACGTGCTTATACAGTGTCCGCACAATGTCGTTTTACTGCGCCAGGATTGAGCAAGATGTTGATATTTTGGAATTGAATTGAAAAATGGAATAAAAAAAAGTCAAAATTGAAAATAACGAAATTAATTAATTGATCGTTACACATTTGAGGGCCTGTAAGTAATTAATAATTACTAAATATAATGGAAGTTAGCAAGAGATGGTCATAAGAAGACACGTAAAATTTAGCTGCACGGTTCTGACGATCGATGATGGTTGAGGTAACTGCATTTGAGCAGTTGTGTATCTGACACCACGATCAATGAACAATTGGAAATCATGCGCGTGGAAATGATAATCCATGGTGCTCAATGAAAGCCAAATTTAAATGTAAGAATATTTCAATTTGAATTTCTTCCAGTTCATTTTAATTTTCCTTTCTAGTACTATTAATTTTGTTTATAATTGTTATTTTTGTCGATTCAGTATTTTCAATTTCAAAGCAATTTTTATTTTACAAAGCTTTCTACAATTCCATTTTTCACACTCTCAATTTAAAGAGTTTACAGTGGATAAACTCATTTTAGTTATAAATTTTACTAACATTTCACACCTTTTTAATACCATCAACAACCTTTTTTAGGGCTATTAGCTTTTATATATCAAATATCGATTTCATATGTGATTAGAGTATGACTTTTGAGAAAAATATTTTTATATTTTTAATTATTTAATAAGTGTTTAATATTTATTTTTATAAATTTGAATATTTAAAATAACGATTTTGTAAGTTGAAGCGATTAATAGCTATAATTTTATAAATTAAAATTTTAATAGATTCAAGTAAAAGTCGGTGCTATAAAACTTGTCGTTAAAAATAAAGGGTGTAATTTAGTGAGTATCGAATATAATCACCCTTTATTCCGAAATATTTAAAATTCAGATTTTCATTCCATTTCGCTATAAGAGTTTGTTCGGCAAAATTAATTGTTTTGATAACTGTTAGTTATTTTAGTAACATTTAGCCGTTAATTGCTTGAGTAGTGTCTTATGAAACGTTAAAAGTTAAACATTACATAAGTTAGCTTTTCATAAAAAGTTATCCTAACCTCTGAAAGCTAGTCCAAACGTTATGTTACCGAACAATTTTTTAAACAACCTTCAACATTTTAACTAGTTAAAACTCTAAAAGCTACTCAAAAAGTTGTTACCGAACACGGTCTACATATTTTTTGGAACTAAAATTTTATTCTATACCATTTCGTTTAAATGTAAATATAGTTTGAAATTTGGTAATTTCAAAATTTTTTGAGTAAATATAAATCTAGTCTATTGTCAAGTATATTAAGATATAAATTTTTTAATTGAATACATATCCTAGATGTCAATTTCGAAAAGAGACAAGTTGGTGAATTGGTGGATACCATTTACCAAAACTTCCATGATGTAAGTAGATATTATCCTTATTTTCCTTTTGCAAAAAGCATACAAATCAGTGGAGGATTTAGTGCTTGCATTTGCCTCAAACCTGCTTTTCACAGTTTGCATCCCAAATTAATTGGAGGAGTACTGTTTATGTCAACTTACCAAAATAACCTGGACCAATTAATTCTATGATGCGTACAACCATCTTAGAGCTCTGCCTACCACTGCCCTGAAGGGTTGCTTACATGATACCGTAGATTCTCACCTACCATCTGGATATTCAAGATGGTCGTTATTCAACTACCAGACTATGCACATGCTCTCCAGTAGAAAATTCAGGAATATTTTATATTTACACAATTGATAATTAATGAGAAAAAATATAGGTGGATACACTACACTATAGCATATACCTACATCTGAAACGTTTTCAACGTGCATGGAACTTGAAAACTGTGCATGGAAGTTCGAATTTTTCAGGTAGGCTCTTCTTTTTTCTTTTTTGTTTTTTTAAAAAAGAACAAATCTGAAACATGCAAACAAAAATAACATCGGTGGCTGTATGGCTTTGAGTCGCCATCTTTAGCTGGACTCTTCGTCCAAAAGCGGAAAACTTTCTGTTCCCCATCCCTCTTAGTCTTGACAGATATAAATAATTGTAATGAAACAATCAATATAATGAAAAATCAAAGGTTTCATTTAACAAAACACAATAATATTTGTGAATTTATTGTTCTACTCGCACCCGTCTCTAAAAGCTCGTTTTTCTTAAATTTATAGTTATACAGATATAAATATAGATCTTGTCATTAGAAAGAAGGAATTGCTCCAATTATCAATTGACAGTGAAAGCAAAAGCGAGATAGACATACATTCCTATTATACTTATCTCCACAAACAGCAGTGAAGTCCTCTTTGAGCAAATTCAATTTTCTACTGTTTTCTGCTTGAACTTACCAAAAATTTTAAAAAATTGCCCTCCAAATTTATCAATTTTTTTTAATTTTGCCCCTTTTAACTTTTGAAAATTTTGACGCCTCCCTCAGTTTTCCAGTATGGCTTCCCACCAATTAATTGTGTTTTGGTGTGGTATGGTGTCGGGTTTTTAAGGAATCTGGGGCTAATTTGGAAACTTATTTATCTATATTTAGAGTTTAATTTTGAATTTATTTTTGTCCTTTTTAATTTACAGTCCAAAAAGAAAAAAAAAAGTCATTTAGTTACAGATTTTAAAATCCTATTTTGCTTAATTGTAATTATAAATTCAAAATTTTATTTCTATTTATTTTACATTTCAATTCACTGGCAAGCAAAGTTGATTAAGAAGCCAAACATTTAACATAGAGACATTAATTCTTCACATGTGCAATATATGCATGTCCAAAAGGGAATTCCAAAATTTTTTTTCAATAAATCATACTACAAATTTTTTAGTACAATTCATGTAGTATTATTTTTTAATAATTTATAAGGGACACAAAATAGTTATAATAAATAAAGTGAGTAAAAATGAGAAAAAAAATTAGCATTCTTCGTTTCGGACATAATTATAGCAATTGTTGTTCGTCGTTTATAAGGGTAAAAATGAGATCTTTTACTCTGTCAATTAATAATAAAATCACCGTATGTAAAAAAAAAGCAACCAAACGGGGGTTGATATAAATTACTTTTTTAAATGATAAAAAATAAGTACTATTAATTAGAATTTGGATATCAAATAGCAGCTAATTACAAATTAGTCTTTGTATGGTTCTTGAGGCGTGTACGTGCTTCTCCTCGAGATGTCGACAACTTGAAATATCTTCAAAATCAGAGTAATCCTTGTTCAATATCTTTGTGTGTGTGTGAATATATTATATATATAGGTGCATATTACGTATGGAATGATGCAAAATGGAAACAAGAGTTGCTTTCTTATAGTGACACCTTCTTGGGACTTTCCGGTGAAGCAAGATCATGCTCAATATTTTTTGTGGTAGCTACTTCCTCGCAGGTCACAAGAGACGACCCTTCGTTGTTTCTTGTCATCTGTATCTCACGTCAGCCCAGCTCCCTTGCTCAGGGGCGAAGCCCTACCCCAAGGAAGGGGGATTAGGAGTGCCCGGGACCCACCGAACTTTAACAAAAACAAAAAAAAACAAAAAAAAATCTATAAAATAATGTAAATCTTAACATAATGAAAATTTAAATTTTAACACCACGACAAACCACTCTTTGTTTGCATGCATGATGCAAGGATATTTATTGTAAACCTTTTGTAGTTAGGAAAAAAAAAAATCTTACCCTATAATTATAAATATTAAATATTTGACCAATAAATCAGTAGTCTAATAAATTTTTAACATTTAAAAAAAAAACTTTATTTCACATTTCAAAAAAGAGATAGAAAAAAGAATTTTACTTTTCATATGGTGGTGAGGTAAAGTAAGAGATGGGCCTTTCATCAGTCCAAGTCAACCCAAATTCAGTAGTAAGTGGGCTTAGGAATGATTGTATGTCCACAACATAATGGACCTCATAGCCCAAATCCTCTACTACCAATTAATTCATGCTTCAGTAATGAGCTTCAGCCCAGATTCAAATGTTTAAATTGTAGTTGTCCAATTCAACGCTAAAACATTGATTTTAAGTACTATAAGAGAAATTAAATGTTACCGTTAAATTAATATTTCGGAAATAACAATAAATAAAAAGGAAAATAAATTAAATTCTTTAAACCACGAAATAAGATCAATTTATTATCCTTACATAAAAAGGAAATTACAAAAACGAATTAAGAATGAAAGAAAAGCAAAAAGCACTAACATTCACAAATTAACTAGAAAAAAAATAAAAAATTCATCTTCTAATATTGTGGTTGTCTAATCAAAGTTTATGAAGATCTGATTGCATAGCCATGTACAAAGTTCTCCATCCTTCTTGTGTAGGGTGCACATAGTCCCAGAAGAAAGCAGCATCAGGGTTATCACAAATTGTATACATCTTTTTCCCTTCTACTACATCGCCACAAGAATAAGTAATGTTCGTACCCTTGCAACATGGTATCAATGGAGTTGCAAATTTTGTAGTTCCTGAGGATCAAAGGCGGATCTCATTTAAGGGGTCGAACGATCGGAAATAATAACAGTAATAATAAAGAGTACTGTGGTTACCTGCAGGCTGCTCTCCATTCAACACCTTATTGAAAGCAACATAAAGATCAAGAGTGACAAAAGCGTCACGATTTGCTATCTGATTTAACTTGGCATTTGTTTCATTGTTCATCTTAGACACAAGAGTCTCCAACACCATGTTGTGGTAGCTGACAAGTCCATTTCGGGTTTCGTCGCACTCTTTGAAGGAGTCGTCAATGGTGCTTCGAGGAAGACAACCTAAAGGTGCTAACTCATTCACAGCAACTCTCCTAACTCCCAGTTCATAGATCCTCTTCATGTTCACAGCAAGCTGATCCACCACTTTGTTAATGAAATCCATAATACCCTATTGATCACATCAATTAATTAATAATTTATTCTCTAAAACAATGCATGAAAATAACTTCGGGTTATGCATATTATATATATATCTTACATCAGTATTTCCACCATGGTCGATAAGGTAAGTAGAGTAATCATTGCCTGCAAGAGATAAAATGGCTACAGAGTTGTTTAGATCTCTTTGGGTATAAATTTTTTCTTCGATCAATTGCTGAAAAAAATCAATTTGGGTAGTCATGTTTGGTTCTGGGAACATTGTATCAAAGACTCCTGTGCCTCCATACGCAAAATTAGCTCCAAATACCAATCTATTCATAGCATATTTTCTGAATTTGAATGGAATTGGAGATCTTATCCCAAGAAACCTAGCTGCACATGCAAACAAATTATTTATTAGGGTTGCTTTAATTTCAATAACCATATATTTTATTGATATTTTTTTATGAAATAATAATAATAATTTTGCTTATCAAAGAAAGAGTAAAGGTCGTTGTGTGAGCTGTAGATTGTTCAGTGGCTTTAGGCTCTAAAATCATAAAACTGCTTTCGTAGGAAAGCATTAGCATTTAGCACTAAAGTTGGTGGATTATAACATGTTGAATTGTTACTTTATAAAAAGAGATGACCACTAAAGACTTTCTATAGCATTATTTTACTATTAAATTTTAATAGAGAAAAGACTTAGGGATTAGGAGGAAAGCTTTATTAATTAATTAATGACTCAAATTAATATTAAAAAAAAAAGTGAGGAAACTTCTACAATCTTTAATTTATTTATTTTTGAAAAGAAACTTCTATCATCTTATGGTTCAAAAACCAAGAGAAGAATCAAAGAATGGAGTGGCATGTGTTGTGGGGTAAAAGTAGCTTAGAGCAAAAGAATATTCCATGAAAAACAAATGAAAGAACACTGAAACTTAGCTACAACTACTAATAAATTAACAAAAATGTAGAATCTTTAGGCCATATGAGGAAGTAATATTTCTACTGTAAAAGAAAGATTAATGAAAAAAATAATAAAAAAAAGGAAAAGAAAGTTGGTCCTCAACGTATAATATACAATTTTGCAAGAAAAGCAAAGTGCACGACTCAGTAGTAATCATCAAAAGTAGGGCAAGCCTGCTTACAGAGGAACCCACCACTTGTTACTTGCTATATATATATATATATATATATATATTTATCGAAACAAAATAAATAAATAAAGTTCAAAAAAAATAAATTAAAGCAGATTATTGAAAAAGAGAATGAGAGAGACCCACCCAAAAAGTCAGTAAAGACACGGCCATTTGAGTACCGGCCGGTGGGTTTTCCGGGGTAGGTGATGCCATAAGGTTCTTGCCAAGAACTTGCAAGGGATTTCATGTTGTTGCCTGTGTCTACGTATGAGTCTCCAAAAACAAAGAGCTTTCTTGGCTTGGGGCTAAAGCAGTCGAGGCCACCATGCACTCCTATTAATATCACAAACAACTTTCTGGAATCAAATTAATTAAGAACCAAGAAAATAAAATGATCTAAATTAATTATTATTTGTAATTATAAGAGTAATTAAATGTAATTATAGAAACCTGATAATAGAAGGAGAAGGAGAGAGCAGGAGAAGAGTAAGGTCTGAACAGTGGCCATGAGAGAGGAATTTGTGGTGTTTAGCGGTGGAGAGATGGAGGAAATGGTGACAGATGAAGAGAAAGGGTTGAGCTTACTGTGTTTATATATAGTTGTGAGGTCAGCTGCGGTGTGCGTTTTGAAGTCCGCTAGGAAATCGGAAAGATAGGACAGTTTGGACCGGGTAAAAATATTGAAATTCTTTCCAATATTTTTTATTCTGTTATTATTCTTGAGTATTAACTGCCTTTGAAATCAAATCTCACGTTTCATATTAAAAACTACTTAAAATTAAGTAATTAATAACTAATTATTTAAAATTAAAAATTAACAACTGAGTATTTTTTAATTGAAAAATATTATTATTTAGTTTTTCTTTATGTTACGACTGAAGACATCAAAACGAAATAAATAATTTAAATAATGAAATTTATTTATAAATTTAAAAAAAAATAAAAAATAAAAAAGAAGAACAATCCAAACAAGTTATATATTTGGAACCAAACAAAGAAAAGTTAGTTAACACAAAGTATTATAATTTTTTTTTTTGAAGGGACAAAGTATTATAATTTAAAAAATTTTTTAGTATGTGAAAACTAGACCTTGAGAAAAAAAAAAAAAAAATAGAAAGGGGAAAATAAAATCATGGCTGGCTATGCTCAGGTAAGGTTGAGACGTGGAATCAGACTAGATTGGTTCCATTTTAGAAAGTCAACCAAAATCTATAAATTTTTAGACCTTAACGTGGAGTATAATTGAAGGAATCTAAATAAAAAAATCATAAAATAATATAATTATGTGCAAAAAAATATAAAATTTTTTACTAATTAATTAATTATAATTATATTAGATAGCATTAAATTAAATTTTAATTATACAAAAATAATTAAAATTCTAATAAGTTATCAACTATATTCAGACTGATAATTTAACTACTTGGAAAATAAAATTATGATTATAATTAATTATAAAATAATTTCAATAAACATTTTTGTGTGAGATGATATATTCACAAATTAATGTAGCTATTAAGTGAATTTATTCATCACCTCACTAATGATATTTTAAATTTCTAATTATGAGTCAAATTGTAATATTTATATATATATTGAAATTGAATTCGTAACACGTGCTGATCAAACACACGTAACTCGATCGAAGGTCTCGTTATGATTATTTAATTAAAGTATAGAAATATAAATGTCACGTAATTGCATTTAAGGCCTATGTATTAGTTTCACTCCCTCAAAGGAGACTCAATCAATCTCTCTCATGCTCCTTAGTACTGCCTTTTTATTTCCCTTTATTCTCAAATAAAATTTTCTCACAAATTACACTTTAATATTTTAATAGCTGTCAGTTGTTTTGCCAGCGTCTTTTTACTCACTGTTAAAGCAAAAATGTCATGCCGCTGAACTTTATAAATAATAGAAATAATATTTTAATCTTATTATAACACTCAACCGAATATGAAAAATCATTTGTCAAACATGGTTTTTACATTTCGATTGACATTTCATAATTTATGAATAAAATATTGGGGGATTTATTTGATCTAGTTGGAAATAAAAATTTGGTATTTTTCTGTTCATTTCTATTATGAAAGCTATATACCATTGATAAATAATAAAAAATGTTGGATTTTTTTTTATTCATTGAATCTGCAATTACTACATATGAAATTATATATTTTCTCAGCTCTAAACTTAGTTTTACACCAAAAAAATATATCCTAAAGATTCATTTGCATAATCTTATTTTTTTTTTCATGAATATTTGCATGAAACTTTCATGCCAAAATTATGAAGTAGCAAACTTTGCATGGAAACAATTTTATTGTGCTTTTACTCAATAATATGACAAACAGAAACCTTTTAGCTCGTGGGATATTGGAGAACAATTAATTATTATATGTGAAGATTGAATTGCAACGGATTTAATTGATTTTATGCTTCTGAAAAATTAAAATGATATGATTTTAGACTTGTATTGGTGAAAATATAAAAGTTTTCCTTTTTGATTTTGTTGTTATTCTATTGTAACCACCTGTAAAATAATGTCCATGGATTTGATGTTTAGATTTCATCGATACCCATCACGTCAAATTTAAAAATATCCACTCTTTCAAAATAATTATAATAATAATAATGTATCTATTTCTAAAATTATGTTATTTTTGAAATAAGAATTGCAATTTTGAGTTAAGAACTAATTATATTCCTTGAGGAGAATTCTTCGCACCATTGAGATATATTACTTTTATTATAAGCATTTATCGAGTTAAGAAAAACGAGTAAAAACATTTTTTTAGGGGTTTTCTTTATTTTCATAACTTGCCTATTTTAAGATACCAGATAATAAAACATTGAATTTTTACAAATTTGAGATTAAAATAAAAATAAAAATAATTACAATGCAAACAAAGTCTATATTTAGATCCAAACAAAAAAAAAAAGTTCATTAATATATTTCTAGTGCGGGTATTAATAAAATATTTAAACTACTATTATTGTATTTTTTGAGACATGTTTGATTTGTAACTTCGCGTTGAAATTTAATTCGAATTGTTTTTGATAAAATGTTAAAATATTAATAAATTATTCTCATCTTTTATTTTAAAATGATTGATTATTTAATATTTTAAAATAAATATAACCATATATATTTGAAATTTTTTTTTAGAAAAAATTTGTAGTATTTTCAAGACATACATTTAGTGCCTTAAATTGATTCGAAACATAAGCATATATGTATTAACAATAAACTATACTTTCAAAATTAATACCATAATAGACTAAACAACCAAAAAATTGAATTAATTAAAATTCACTCTATAAAAAATAATATTAATAGTTACATGATAATTTAAATAAATACTAACCATGTAGAACTTTTGGAATGTGCATGTAAATTAATAGTAGTGCATGCCAGGATTGTCTAAACAATGGTTCTCTTCTCCCGAGTAAAATTGAAATGAATATTATATTTATCCCTAAAAAAACAAATATATCAAAGGTGTATGATAGGATCGAATGGCTATTTCTTCATCAGCTAATGATTAAGCTCAATTTTTTGAGGTATGGGTAGAAAAAATAATATAGGTAGTGAAAACAGTTACTTGTTCAGTTGTGCACAATGGACAAGTTTCAGAGAGAATTATTTCGATCTGAGGTTTGTGACAAGGGATCTGATTTCTCCCTATTTATTAATTATTTATGCGGAAGCTCTGTAGACTATATTAAAATATTTTGAGGCTTGGGTCATTCGCACAAGTCTAGAATTATTCATGGAGCTCTTTTATTACACATTTATTTTTTGCAGATGGCACCTTTTGTTTCTTCCACATTGTGGCAAGTTGAGGCTTTTACTATGAAGCATTATTTATCGTTGTATCAGCGTGCATCAGATTAGCAAGTGAATTATTCCAAATCTAAAATTTATTTTAGTCCTAATACTAGTGTGGAAGACCAAGATGTGATTTGTAACTTGGTTGGTGTGCCCAAGGCAATTGGATTTTATAATTATTTAGGCTTGCCATCTATTAGGTCGAAATAAGAAACTAGTCTTTTTATATTGTTGATAAAGTTCTAAAGAGATTGCAAAGCTGGAAGAGGAAGATGTTATCATAGGCAGGTACATTATCCTACTCATGATTTAGAGATGGCAACAATGGTATTTGCTTTGAAAATATGGAGACATTATCTTTATGGAGAGAAATGTGAAATCTTTACAGATTATAAAGGCCTTAAATATATCTTTTAGCAGAGGGATTTAAATCTTAGGCAACGTAGGTGGATGGAGTTACTTAGGGATTATGATTGTGAGATTTTATATCACCTAGGAAAAGCTAATGTAGTAGCAGATGCACTAAGTAGAAAATCTTTAGGAAGTCTAGCACACATACAAGTACATAGGCAGCCATTAATACAGGAGATTCATAGTTTGTACAATTTGGAGATTAGATTTGATTTGTTAGATGTTGGAGTAGTGTTAGCCCATTTTGTTGTGAAACCAATATTGATTGATCAAATCAAGGCCCTTCAGAGTGAGGACCCACAATTGGTCAAACTAAAAGAGGAAGTTGCTCTAGGCAAAACCGTTGAATTTGTAAATGAGAAGGGCGTATTGAAATATGGCAATCGGCTTTGTGTACTGGCGGTGAAGGATCTGAAGGAACAAATAATGAAGGAGGCCCATTATGCAAGCTATAGTGTACATCCCAGAGCCACCAAAATGTACCATGATCTGAAAGATGTTTATTGGTGAACTGGTATGAAGAAAGATGTGGCAGACTTTGTGGCAAGATGTTTGATGTGCCAACAAGTTAAATTTGAACATCAAAAGCCATCTAGACTATTACAACAGTTACCCCTTCTAGAGTGGAAATGAAAGAGAATTACTATGGATTTTGTGGTTGGGTTACCAAGAACATCTGCAGGTTATGATTCCATATGGAAAATTATAGATAGACTAACAAAATTTGCTCATTTTCTACCTGTAAAGACTACTTATTCTATATCTCAGTATGCACAAATATACTTGGATAATATAGTGAATTTGCATGGAGTACCCATTTCTATTATTTCTGATAGAGATCCAAAGTTTACCTCTAGATTCTGGCAGGAATTACAAGAAGCATTAGGTATACGTTTGGACTTTAGCACTTCATTCCATCCTCAAATAGATGGACAATTAGAAAGGACCATCCAAACCTTAGAAGATATGTTGAGAATGTGCATTTTAGATTTTGGTGGAAATTGGGATAAGCATTTACCTCTAGTTGAATTTGCTTACAATAATAGCTACCATTAAACCATTCAGATGGCGCCCTATGAAGCATTATATGTAAGAAAATGTAGGTCCCCTATTTGTTGGATTAAGGTTGGTGAAAAGCATATAGAAGGTCCAGAACTAATTTAAGAAACTATCGAGAATGTACTAATGATTCTAGAACGATTAAAGATAGCCTTCAGCCGCCAGAAGAGTTATGCGGATCCTAAGAGGAAGGATGTCCAGTTTAACATTGGTGAACACGTGTTTCTGAAGGTGTCACCAATGAAAGGAGTAATAAGGTTTGGTAAGAAAGGAAAACTATCACCAAAGTACATTGGACCCTTTGAGATCTAGAAAAAGTAGGATTAGTTTCTTATCATTTGGCACTACCACCACACATGGAGCAAGTGCACCCAGTGTTTTATATTTCGATGCTTCGAAAGTATGTCTCTGATCAATCACATGTGTTATAAGTTCCTCCGGTTGATTTACAATAAGATCTCACTTATCAGGAAGTTCCCGTAGCCATAGTAGATAAACAAGTTAGAAAACTTAGAAATAAGGAAATTCCTATGGTAAAAGTTTTGTGTCGCAATCAATCTGTAGAGGAATATACTTGGGAGACTGAGTCTAATATATCAGATAAATATCCTTATCTTTTTAATCTATGAAAGTATCTTAGAAAATTCGAAGATGAATTTTAATTAGGGGGGAAGAATGCAATACCCTAAATTTTAAATAAAATATTATATTCTAAATATTGTGTGAATTAAGTAATTAAATAATAAACGAGTATTTTACAAAATATGAAACCTATTTAAATCATTATTGAAATGCAAGAAAATAATATTTGAAAGGAATATAGGAGATTCTAAAACTATTAAATAATATAAATGCATATATACATATATCTTAATATGAAAATTCAAGAATTTAAAGGAATAAAACTCTAAATCAAATAAGTTTAAGTAATAAAAATATGAAATGACCAAAAATGACACCTAGACTACTACTTAACCAAAGTGACTTAATGGAATAAAAGGAAAATTTCATTCATACAAGTGATAGCTTAATATTTGCACAAATTCATCCTTCTAAATTATGAAAATAAGTGTACTGAAAAAGTAATTATCTTGTCATTTGTTCATATTTTCATTTCAGACGTAACTTTCCCATTTCATTTTCTTTTCTCCATTATTTGTTAGAAGATAACAAATAATTCAATATCTAATTAATGAATGAGAGACATGTGTATTTAAGAAGAGATTATATTTTCATTGATTCACACCTTCATTCATATTTGATTTTCTCCCTTTCACATTTTTCTTTCAATCAATCTACCAATTGCTAAAAATCAATCATCATAAAATACCAAGTGAATCATCATCTAAATTAAGAAAAAGGAAGACAAGTGTATTAAAGAAAATACCACAATTTCTTTATTTCATATCTTCATTTCACATTTAGTGTTCTCATTTCATTTATTTCTCTATAAATATCCTACTTCTCTAAGATCATTTACCACAAAATATTAGAAATATACAAGTATGCTAAGGAAGGATTAAACCAATAAGTGATAGAAGGAAGAGAAAATGATAAGGAAGTAAAGAAAGGTATGAAATCCAAAAATTTTATCTTAGATTTTAAATTATATTTCATAAGTTTTAATCTTTATTTTGATGAATTAAAGTTTATAATTTATCTTTATAACCTATTAAGTAACCATTCGATATTTAGGAATTATTTTGGATAGGAAGTAATTAAACATGTAAAAGCTAAAAATTGTATTATTTTCCAAATTATCCTAATGAGACTGCTTAAATTCAACTACTATATTTTGTTCAATTAAATATGTGAATGAATTTCAAAAATTATGAAATTTTTCAAAAAGATAGCTTAAGATGTTAGTAAAGTTGTGTTGGAAGGAAAAGTCTAAATAATGAAGAAAATTAAAAATATTAATAAAATGAAAGAGACTACTCAGTATTTTAAAGCTGAAAATTTTGGTTCAATAACTAATTTATTTGAATAGATTAATGAACTCTAAAACTCATGAAATTTAATATGAGAGTACCTTAAGATGTTAAAAACTACTTGATAAAATTTCAGAATAAATGGATGTGAGAAGATAAATATTTAATTAAATAAACATATACTACTCATGTGCAAAAAATTTTATTTTTCATTAGATTTGCACTAAATTGAAAATATTAAAATATGTGTGAATTAGCTATGAACATGAATATATAGTAAATAAACATAAAGGTTAATATGTATAATTTCTATCCCTAAAAATTTAGATTTTAAATTTAATAAATAAAAATAGTAAGGAACCTTGAATGTCAATAAAGAACTAGAAGCAAACTAAAAGTGAAATTTATGTTTAAATGTGTATATAGGTTGAGGATTATTACAGAATCATTTTGAAATATTAAGTGATCAAGATGAATCAAATTCTCATTTTCAAGGTGAGTTATAATGTCTAACCTTCCTTATTGTATTGGAACTTTTGATCAATTATATACCATTGCTGGTATTGAAACCATTTTATTGCAATATTGAAATCATGAATTCTAAAACCTATGTGGCCTCTATGCCTATTTTATTTCTACCAAGCCATTTGTTAGCTAATATAACAGAATCTCAATCTTGATGGTGGCTAAACCATCAGGCTATGTGCACATAGAAATTTGTGATAAAAGGGAGAAGTTACTGCCCTAATATGTGAAATGTGTGATAGCACTGGAATATACATAGTGATATGTTTTATTCAGTGTTATATATGTGATTATCTGTCTATTAGTGATATCTCATTTGTGACATTGATCAGAATATTGTGAATCCTTATTGATCTTTCATTTATGATATTGATTTGATTACTATGAAGCCCTTTTGATATCTCATTTGTAATATTGATCCAAATACTACGATTCCTTTCATACGAATTTATTTTTTATGAGCTAATAATAGTACTACCATCAAGTATTGCTATAAATGTTGAACCTTGAGATATTTATGCATTGTACACACTACCTATATGACACTATAATCTCATTGAGTTGATGACTCATTCAAGCTTCTGTGGTTTCAGGTAGAGGTGATCCTGGTCAGTCAGTTTCTTGATTCCTTCTTCCAACAAGAAACCTGTGATCAATGTAAATATTGTTGTTAAATTATATAATCTCTAGTTGCTACATAGAATCTTTGTGGATGATATTAGTATTGGACGTGTGTAAGTTTTATTCTAACAGCATTGAGAGAGTACTACATGTCTATGCAGAATGTGAGGAAGGATATTCTCAGTGATCCTGGGAATTTAATAAATAAATTAATTGTGGCCCACTTAAGCAAATATCCAAGATAAGTAATGTATTTATTGTGGGTTCTATGAGATGCTCGATGGCCTTAAGCCTAAGACCTAGGACTGTCGCACCAGTAAAAATTGGGGTGTCATAATGGCGGTGTCGGATTTAAGAGTTCGAGGGAGTTTAATGTCCCTTTGCTAGATAAGCAAGGTTGGCATTTCTTGAGCAATTCCGAAGCGTTGGTTTTATGCTTTTATCGGACTAGATATTTTTTGGATAAGTCATTGTTGGATGCTCAATTGGGAACGAACCCAAGTTATATATGCCGTAGTGTGCTTGACAAGAAGGAGTTGTTGAGGAGTGGTTGTGTATATCAGATTGTAGATGGCAAAAGCACATTGGTTTTTTCTTCTCCTCGACTCCCTAATGTGGCTTCTCTATATATATTGTCATTTTAATCATAAAGGCATGGAGGAGGTTTGCGTTGCATATTTATTCTTAGCTGGGCGAAATCAGTGGGATATGTAGTTGTTAGACTCGTTGTTTAGTGCACAGCAGATTGCTATAATACAACGAATCCCTCTTAATTTGAATGATTTAGAAGACAACAGGTCTTGGGTTGAGGATCGAAGGGTGTTTATATTGTAAAGTCAAGGTATCACTTTTTGTATGGTTTACTAGGTGTTCAGCGCTGTTAATAAGGAAGATATGGTGTAAGGTTTGGCAAATGGACATGTCAAAGAAGGTTTTGAATTTTATGTGGCGTTTGGCTATAACCTTGCTACTGGTGTGGGTTTATTTATTAAAGAAAAAGGTTGAGGTGAATTGTGTTGTCCTGTGTGTAGTGTTGGGGATGAATCGGTAGAGCATGTCATATTGCAGTGTCTTTTCACATTGGAGTGTAGTAGGTATGGGGACCTATTACGCAAAATATTCAGACTTGGTTAGGGGAACTCTGCAATGGACATGATAAGGAGAAGCAATAGAGCGTTCATGATGACATGGGAGCTATGGAAAAATCGAAATCGGATTGTGTGGGGGGTTTATTGACATTCAATTGCATGGGTGGTACATAAAGCACTTAATTATCTTCATGAGTCATGGTAAGCGCAGCAGTGTAAATGATTTACCCTTGGGAGATAGTAGCGTGTTCCGATCCTTAAATGCTAGGCTCCTATTGGTAATGTGTTAAAAGATAACATGGATGCTGCATAGGTGGGAGATTCTGTTAGGACAAGTTTGGGTTGGATAATGCTGGACAGATAGTGTTTTTGCTTAGGTGGTGTCATGTGTGATGTGGATAGTGTTTTTGAACCCATTTTTGCTAAACTGTTAGGGATTAGAGAGGTATTAAGCTGGCTAAAAAGTAGATTCTATGGTAGGAGGGTGGTGGTGGAAAGTGATTGCTTGAGAGTGATTCAATCTCTTAATAAACACTCTCTTGATGATTCTTATTTTGGCCTTTTAATTGAAGATTGTAGGCATCTCCTTTGAGAACTTTCTACATTATTTATTGTTTTATAAAAAAAATCAGCGAATTAATGTGTTGATGTTTTAATTCAAGCAATTGCTTTTATGTCTTCGATGGAGTGAGATATTGTCCCACTATCTATTATTTACGATGTTTTGCAATTTAATTCTAATAACATATAAGCATATTCATATTAAAAAATAAATAAAATAAAATTTTCTAAAGAAGTAATATATGTTTATTTTTAGGATCGGGTGAAATGCTTTGAATTCAATTCAAGTTCAAACTTGGCGTGGTCTTAGTAGCGGGTGGTTGAATGATTATTTTATAGTTCGAATAGGCCACAGGAGATTTAGAGTCTTCAACTTTTTTTTTTTTTTTTTTTTCTTTTAAGAATTTTAGATGTATTCCAATTGACCAATATGCGAGTAGATTAATAAACGTGTATTACATTTTCAAATAAATTTTATTTATAAAAATTAATGATTTGGAAGAACTTTTTTCCGAAGGTTAGTCTTGATCGAGCATGAAAGCGAATTGAATGATAATTTTGCAACGAGTACATTTAAAAAAATCTATAACGTATATTAGTTTACTATATCTAGCTTGAAAGAATTATTTTATTTCATTTTTTATATTAGTGATATATTTTTTCAATTTCAGTCTATAGAATTTAAAAGTATTTAAAGGAAAAATTATCATCCGTAAAGTTCAATTATAACATGAAAAAAATATGAATGAGATTTGGAATTTAAATATTTGTAAATTCGTGTGCATGTAGATAAATAAATATCGTAAGTTTCACAAATTAAGAGGAAAATGGTATTAAAACATAAATCTAGTGATAAAAACAACATATGACTTTTAAATACATTGAGTTATTAATTAATTTTGCTTTCAACAAAATACAAATTCATCGGAAAAAAAATAAATACACAAATAAAAATTAATTAAATTACCTATGATTGAAAGGGGTAATCTTGATAACAAGGCCAGGGAAAACATCATCTGGATCTTGAATGTGAGGATTTTCTTCAACAATGTAAGGATCTCCACATTTTTCACTAATGGAATGCAATGTTTCTCCTTCTCTTACCACATATATCTCATCACAAGCCTTATTTACTACAATGCCATTCTGGTTTTTTATCACAAATTCACTTTCACTAACTTCACAGCAACTCAAAATCATCAGTATCGCCATTAACAAAGCACAGTACCAAGAAATCTTCTCTGCCAATATAGTTGATGAAGAAACACCCACCATTTTCTTGATTCTTGGTTTGGTTTTAACTTTTAGAAGCTTTTGCTTAAAGAAATATTTATACGTGGGTATTGAGGTTTCTTGGTAGATGTAAGAGAAAGGAAAAAAGGGATGATGATTGGTTTTTGAAGCGGGTGGTATAAGCTTCTGGCGGGAGTTGAGAGGACTACTTCAGCGTGGTTGGTCACTCAAAAGAAGAAGAGGAAAGAGTTGGTTAACTGCTTTTATTTAATGGGTTTGGTGCCTTATTCTCATCTTCAAGTTTCAAAAATGTTGCCCCCATAACATTGACCTTATAACTTTCATGTATAACAGAAAAAAAAATTCCAGATTAACGGTGTTAAAGTCATCGGTGAGGGCTATAAAATTGTCTGTTTAGACTTAAAAGTCCAGTCAATTTCTAATAATAATAATTATTAGACGCATTGTGAATATTATATTGATATTATCATATACATATAATTATATAATAAACCATAATACTATATCTACAGTATAGTTTTATCAAAATATTTATTGTTGCATTAATATAAATATATTTTTCAAGTTGAAAATCCATATATTTTCGTTTTGTCTTTGTTGGTACGATTTTATTATAAATTTTTAAACAATATAGTTTTATTGTTGATGTATAATAATTTTAAAATATTTTTAAAAATAACAATAATAATTAATAAAATTATTAATGAAATTAATATGTTTAAGTTACTCATTATAATTTTACGAACTCATTATTTCGAGTAAAAATTAATATTTTATCTATTTATAAAATTCTTAGTGTGAATATATACAAAGTAAAAGTCTTTTAATGTGAATCTATTAGATATAAAATATTTCTCAAATTAAAATATGCAATTTTTATTTTTAAAATTTTAATTTGAGTCAATTTAGACAAAAAAAACATAAAAAATATAAAAATTTATATGGATATTATTATTCTTGGGTTTGAATAAGATATCAAATATTGTTATTTTATTCATTGGACTAATAAAAGAATAAATAATCATTCTTTTAAAAATAGTATTATTAGAATTTTATATATGTTTATAATAGTAATCTTTAATTTGCTTAAAAAAATATTATAAAAACTTAAGAATTAATATTTGATCGATAATGGTTTATTATAAATGCACATATTGATAGCACTTATATATAGATGTGAACTAACAAAATTTGAATAATTTGAATAATTTCCACATTATCAGAGAAAATATGAAAATGTACGAAAATAAATTAAATTAATAAAAAAGTTATAATAATTATTAATCAATGGTAAATCAATTATATATATTACAAAATTAACTATTCAAATGAATAATTATGAATTAAGTTATAATAAGAATGTAATCAAAGAATAATTATGGCAAGAATGTAAATATGAATTAAAAAAATGCAATGTAAAACTTATATTAAGTTTACTTATAGAAATTAAAAAAATTAAATAATTATTTAAGTTATGACAAGAATGTAATTAAAAAATAATAAAAGGGTTAAGTGAAAAAATAATATTGGACAGGAATATAATTAAATAATTATAAAAGGATTAAGTGTGTAAATAACTATTGTGGCAAGAAATTAATAAAAAAATAATAAAAGGACTAAAAAAACATTATAGGATGAAAATGTAATTAAAGAAATTTTATCGCACTAAGTGGAAAAATTACTGTTATGGGATTAGTGTTTTCCACACCAATAGATATATATAATAATGTGAGATGTATATACTAAACGTTGATAAGTCTTTTCTCAAAAATAGAAAAAAGAAAAAAGAGTAGTTGTGGGCGTTCACCATTAGGGTCGTCCATAGTTCCGATTCAAAAATATCTAAAATTGGAATCAAATCGGAAACTGACGGTTTCAGTTATGATTTAATATTGAATAATTACAGTTTTGATTTCAGTTCCTTAATTGTTTCAAAATCGACGATTTCAGGCGGTTCTCTGACTGATTTTCAGTGAACCGCATAATTATAAATTCAAAAAATAAAGAACACTTTTTTGTAAAAAATTTAAAAATTTATGAAATGATTTTTAGAAAATACTTTAAGAAAAAATTAATAAAAAGGCTTAACTTAATTTACTTGTTTAAAAAAAAAGGCTTAAACTTTTTTTTTTGGAAAAGGTTGGAACTTAATTTATTTTTTTTAAAAAAAATCTTTGACTTAATTTATATCTTTTAAAATAAAAATGAGTATTTATAAAAAATCTAAAAAATCAACTTTCCACAAATATCTTTAAAATTAGCCGCTATATATAGTTGTTAGGTGAGTTAATTTTGAAATTTCACAAAAATATTTGAAAAAATAAAAAAATTGTTGAAATTGGATAGAACTGTCGATTCCAACCGGTTTTTGAAACCACTAATTAACAGTTCCTCAAAAATTGGAATAGAAATTGAACAGCAGACCCCAATATCTATTTCGGTTCCTCATGGTTCCAGTTCCAATTTTGAACTAGCGGTTCCGATTTTAAAACCCGTAACTTCAAAAAAATTTTCTTTTTAATTCTGGTCCTGAAAAATATTTTTTATTGCAAAAATTATTTTATATTTTGTCTCCTAAGTTTGATTCTTGCCTCCGCTGCTACTTAAAAACTATTCCTCTTAACATCAATGAGGTATAATTTGATGAATTTAGAATAAAAATTTTTAATTAACCAAAAAAATGATATAACTAGATTCAAGTAATCCCATATCCCCAGAATTTCTTTTCTTAATTAAATTTTAAAAGTTTTTTTATCCAAACTTTTAAAATAAATGACTTTGCATGAAAAGTTCAGAATATTTCTAAAAGAAAGTTCCAATTTTAACTCTATCAAGTGAAGTGAGAAATATCATTGTCGTTTTGAAAATCAAGATGGATGACATATAAGAGTAATTCTTGCTCTCTTCCTCAGTAACCCTAATCCCCATTACTGCTTTCTCTACCCCCAACTAGATTCTTATCCTCTTTTAGTTGGCTAATGTTCTCACCTAGTGAATAATTTTAATTAATTTGGTAAGCAGTATGGATAACTTACGTGTTATAGTTAAATCTGAGAGTTACACTTCAACAAATCCTTACATATCAAAGTAGGTAAGGAATGATTTCTGTACTTTCTTTTTTCAATTCCTTCATTCCACACTATAGAGGAAGATGAGATTTTGTCTCTTTCTTTTTTCTTTTTAAACTGACTTGAGATTATAAAATATAAAGATACATTGGTAAGTCATTATATTACATTACGTCTCGTAAAATATAATTGTTAAGCAGTTCGTAATTTTCACATGATGATATATGATATTAAATGGAATCCTTCTTTACTGTTTCAGTAACAGTGATTTCACGATTCTACTCTTAAAATAGGTATTGACAGTTTTAACCTCGCAAATTTCATTAGAACCATGTTACCCTTATTATTTTGAATCTGGAGAAATTAAATGTGAAGAAAGCAATTCCACCATGGAACCATGCACCATCATTTCCGTTGTATGGCTTACATAATCTTAGCAGGCCCTTTTCGTCTGTGCAGGCCCGTGACTGTCAAAATTAGCTTATGGACTTCCATTCAACTTGATTTACTCAGAGTCCAATACCATGATTGAATTTTTTTTCCTTTCCTTGGGTTCATTAGCTCACGTCAAAATTTGATCTTGAGATAGATAGGGCTGAGCCCAACGGCCTATCGAGCAGCTGGCATTGTTTGGTCCGGTTAGGTAAGCTTGCTCACGACAAGTTCTGCTCTAGGTTTACTTCAGTCCAAATCAAAGTTTGAAGATAGTTAGACTCGGTTTTACGAAATTCAATCAGTTAGGCTTAAAACTGAACCAATTGTATTAGTGAGAATCAGAAATTATAGAAAGATACCATGATTAGAAAAACAAAATGTAACTTGTATTGAATTTAGAAAGTTAAACATTAATAAAGTGAAATGTTTTGGCACACACAGGTAAAGCGTTTGAAATGGATTTGCATAAATGGAATTGTTAACCCTTCTTCTCCAATACTTGGGTTTTCACAACCAGAAGGTAATACAAGATAACAGAGGGCACCTTCGACACTACATTTTTTATGTCTAGCATCTTCAAATAATTCTCTCATGGTTTCATTAACAGGTTTCTGATGTAATTGAGGACTTCATCCACGTCAACTGTCCAAGCAACTGCAATTGGGGAATATCCCGACCACGGGTTGCACGTATTCCATCTGCATCATAATTAAATAAAATGTGAGGAAACCCAATAGTAAAACACATCAATGAGCATCATAAATTTGAATGTACTTTTTAAGCCCTTGGTCCATTAGTGTATGTCCTATGCAGATGCCCTGTGTCTCGACTCTCACAACTCCCTTCTTGTATGTGAAGAGGTCAGGGCGAACTAGTGCCACGAAACTCACAGGGTCATGAAGAAAAATGCCTGGAACAACAAGCAGAGAGTAATTTCATTAAAATACACAAATTATCAGCACAACGGGAGATAGAAGAATTACAGAATTGGCAAGTTACCATATACACCATCAGACTTCACATGCCAATCTCTATAGAATTTGCACATGTCACATAGTATTTGAGCATGCTTCCCTTTTGATTGCCTCAATTCACGAAGATCATCATCTGCAATATAAAGAAATTATCATAAAGAAAAAGCTTCAGCTTGAACAGATATGTGAAGAAGGTGATATTAGACCTGTAAATTTAACTTGGGTTGTGATATTGATTCCAACAACAACAATGTTTGCTCCAGATGTGAAGACCACATCTGCTGCTTCTGGGTCACCATAAATCTGCAAGTCACACAAGTGTCAGATTTGATGCAGATTTTTTAGTAAAGAGGTTGTTCAAGTTAGCTACATTCAGTGAGAAAACAAGAAGTTGCACAAAGCAAGACATTGAAATCCAATTGCTCCTCTCAAGTAACGAGTGCTCTTTTATCTTCGGAGGCAAGAGATAAAAGAAGTAAATTTATCAACTAGGACTGACTGAAGGAAGAGGCCAAGTCATAGAAATAATAGCTTCCTACCCAAGCTCATTATATTTGCAAATAGCAAAGAGATATCTATATTAGCACTTACATTTGCTTCAGCAGCAGGATTTACATTTCCAAGTGCGAAAAAAGCACCTCCAAGTACAACTATTTTTTTCACTTTGCTCGCAAAGGAGGAGTCCCTTTTGATGGCCTAGCACCAAACATGACAGTTAGAGTTCATATTTTTCGGATTATGAGGGGTGAAGCTGGCAAGAATGGATAATTTAAGCTTACCAGAGCCAAGTTAGTAAGTGGTCCAAGTGCAAGTATACACACTTCACCTGGGTACTCAGAGACCTTATCAACTAAAAATTCAGAAGCAGTCTTCTCAATCTTTGTTGCTTTTGGAGAAGGTAAAAAAATTTCCCCCAGTCCATCAGAACCATGAACAAAGTCAGCAACTCTTGGTGTTCCCCCCTTTAAATAAGAAAGCACGGTTAGGAAATATGAAACTTTTACAACTGATAGATGAAAGGGCCAACAAGGCATGCACAGTTCTTCACAAGATATAAGCCGAATTATTTTCCATGACTGTGATGCATAATTTTTCTTTTTGCGACCATTGAAGGCAAAACAAACAGGGTATCAAGGAATATAAAAGTTGTAGAAATATGTATAAATAAGTTTTAATAAAATTCTTCACTACACTGAGGTCATGTATATGACCTCTCATATGGTGAAAACTCCACTCATATTGTAGGACCCCCTTATGTGAAAGGTGGTGGACAGACACATGGTGTTGGTAAGAAAAATCCCAAATTGTATAGCTATGAAAATGAAATTTTCATTAAGTTATAACTAACAGACAAAGAAAAACGAAATAACACATTATAGAGGAAAAACAAAAACAGATCAAGTCTAATTCCGGATATGAAATTCAGATGGTTGACAGAGAATAAGCCAATGATGCATTTAAATAGTTACCTTTAGAGGCTCAGGGCTGCCTTCTGCCACTGGAACTCCTGGACACCCTGCGATCTCACACTATCCTTTTGCACATTAAAAACAGAAATTGATCATGGACATGTTCTAAACATATGAAACGCCTGGAAGATGGTAAGATGGAACTAATTGAAATACACATACCAGAAGTAAAGCATTATGTGTGGCGTCTGATGTTGTAACATTACCAAATATTGTTGTCAAGCCCAAGATCTCCAACTTTGGAGATTGAAATGCCATTAAGATTGCCATACTATCATCTGCAGATCAATTCAGTTTGTCTAGATAGAATACTTTCTAATATATGCCATCCGACAGCACATCAATAAAGAAACAAGTAAATAAAAGGGAGTCTCGTTGCTCAAGGGATTACAAGTTACAACATTTCAGAACCCCTTATCCTCTCGCAACAAAAAATATCCATCCTTCTAATTCTGGTTCTGCTTAAACAGTTTGTGCACATTATGCATTTTTAATTATGACATCAATTTTTAGGATCAAATCTCTAATCCCATCAGGATTTTCATCCTAACATCTCCTTAGAAATTTGTAATTAAAAAAAATGTATATGGCAAAAGAAACTAGAAAAAATAGAATACTGAATTTCCACGCAACAAGAAAAAGTTTTTCTTAAAAGAGAACAGCCAGATTTGGACCTTTCCTTTTCTTTTTACATCTAAAATTCAACTCTGAAAATCCTAATATTCAGAATTCTTCTAATTTTACTTCTCCCCCAAGTTTTTCAAGCAACCAAACATAGATTAACTCAATTACAACTTTCTTCTCCAAAAATCCCTAGTTTCATACCTAACAGCACAAAGAACCAGAACATGCCAAATTAAGAAAAAAGAAAGAAAAGAAGCGAAACAATCACATTGAGCACTTAAAATGCTAAGCTCCACAGACGAATTCTATAAATTACAACAATAAAATCAGAAGAAAAAATAATAAAAAAGATCAGATGAGTAATTTACAGGCTAATTAATATCATTTTCATCTCTGCATTCTCACAATTCACAACAAAACAAAGTTTCGAAAAAATTTTCAAAGAAAAGAAACAGAAGCTTACCGATCCCGGGGTCAGTATCAATAATGAGCTTTTCAGGCAGAGAAGCAGAACCAGATAAAACGCCGTCGTTTTCACCATTGAAATTCTCTGTCCAACCATCCATATTACTATTCTCTCCAACAAACGGACTATGGCTGCTTTTCCTTAGACAATGAAGTACCAAGCAATCAAAGCTTCTCGTGCAACTATATATCACTGCAAATAAATATAAAATTTAAATTGAAAAAACGGATATTGTCAAGTTCTAGGCGACGATGAGTTTGATGGAAAACTGGGCTGGCACCGAACTAAAAGACGAGTCTTTTGAGCTCGGAAAGTTGGTTTGGTAGAGCAAATATATATATCTCTGTGGAAAAGCTAATAAAATAGTGACAGGCGTCTGGCATGATATTCTTTTTGGATCTGAATCGTCTATTTCATTTTCTCCTTGATTGCCTTTCCAGGTTGCAAATTAATTTTTTTAATTGAGAAGGCCAAACACAGTTCCGAAGAACCGGATCGATATGGTTCTGTTCGATTTTATATTTTACAAATATTAAGTTAGTTTTATTTTGGTTTTAATACATAAAATCGATTTTTTTATTTGATTCAATTTCTATAAATTTAAAAATGAACTAAATTTATAAAAAAATAATTATAATTGAATCAAACGAAATTAACTCAACTCAATTTCCTTCCATGTATATCTTGTTTGATTTGCATTAATTCAATTTAGTAGCTGAATATTCATCCATTCAATCGTAATTTTTTTTATTATTTTTATTGCATTTTTTACTTAGATGGATAGTTAATTAATATTGAAATTATAAATTATGATTTAAATATTAATTTTTAAAAATTAATATATAAGAATCGACTCATAGATTACTTCAGAAGATGGAAGAAGTTAACAATAGAAAAAATGCAATTTCAGCGAATTAATTTAGAATTACATAATAATTTGATTGGTAAATGAATTTTCAAACATTTTTGTTTGACCAGCCGACGAAAGGAAGAGTCGCCAAGAACACGGCAGCCTCCTGTTTTTGACCGCCAGAGATAAGGGAAATTTATTTTAGATGTGGAAAAATCCCGTTTATGATTAATAATTCCAAAATTATTATAATATTTAAATTTTTATTAAGATTATTTTTTATTTTTAATTTTTCAATAACTTGTGTTGCATATTGTCATTATTAGTTGATTATTCGTTATTTATACTTATTAATTCTTTTTATATAAAATATGATTATAATTTTCTTTTTATATTTTCTTGGTTTTCATAATTTTAAAAATTGATGTTTTGTATAATAATTTTAAATTAAAATTTGTCTCTATTTAAGTAATATTTAAAATTCAAACATATTTAATAAAATAATTATAGATTAAAAAATTTATTATTAATTTAATAAAAGACTCCAATTATTGTCTAAGATTTTATTTAAAAAATATTTGATTAGAAAGGAGTAAATTGATGAATTGAATTTTAGCATTTTATTCAATTTTTCACCAAATAAAAAAGATATATATATATATATATATATACATATCGGTGAGAAACTATTTGAATTCAAATTAAAAGTCTTAATTATACATTTGTATATCATTTATTAATTAGTTGTAAATAAAACTTTAAAAAAATTAACAAAAAAATCTCCAATATTCAAAAACTTAAAACTTATACTCATCTATTTATATATTAATTATTTAAATATTGTATATCTTTTAAATTAAAATTTTTTGATTGGTCATAATTAATGTATTTTAGAATATTTTCAAATGTTATTAAGGATGTTATAATAAATTATATTGTTTGCTCTTCATTATCAATTTTATATATAGTATTAATACTATAGATAAACATATAACGTTCAATGTATGTGATGTATAATTTAAAATTAGTAATTATAGATTAAAATTTGTTGATGAATTGTTTGAAAAATAATTCTACACTTATAATTATATCATTACTTTTTATTATAAAATTATTTATGACTATAATTTTTTAACTTTTTTATAAATAATTGTAAAAATTAAAAATAAAATTATTTAATCGAATAGAACTGACTCGGTCTAACTACGATTTAATCATAAATTGATTCAATATACAGTCTGATTTTAATTAGAAAAACTTTACCTCGTAATTAAAAAGAATATTCATATGACCATAACATATTTCTTTTGGTACAGATCATACAAAGTTTTAATGATGAATAAAAACACTTGGGTTCATCTTCATTGTCTATTATGATTATTATTTTTTTTAAAATAATCTTTTGATTATTTAATTTAAGGCAAATACTTATGATTTGGATAAAGTATATTCTATTCCATTTATAAGACTCAGATGAATTTTTAGATTACATAAATGGAAATGCATGGATAATCTTAATAAGTCAAACTAAATAAAAGTCATTTTGTGCATCAATACATAATCTAATGTCTAATGGTAAATGCATATATGATCGATAATAGATTCTAGAAAATCATCGATGGTCCTTTTTTTTTTAATAAATTTTAGATTTGTGTTGTTTAATATGAATATTGTCCACATATTAAGATTACGATCAAATTTGCAGGGAGATTTTAGAGTTAAAAGAGCAATCATGAATAGCCACTAAATAAAACGAGCAATGCCACTAAATAAAACGAGCAATGAATTGTTCCGACTTTAGAATTAAAGAGTAATTATGAATAGTTAGCAAATAAAGCAATGAACGAGTTATTCCACCGAAAGTTGCAACTTTGAAGCAGAGGAGTACACGTTGAACAGAAGAGACCACGTAAGATCCACATTGTCCCGCTTATCCAATCAAAAACCATGTGCAAACACATGACAATTTTACTACCATATTTTAAGTTTTTTGTTTCCTAGCAACTAATACTGCCATTATTGGACAATAAAATATGAGCAGATCCAAATAAAGAGATATAAGTAAATAACAATATTATTTAAATTAAAGAAAAAGTGATCCAGTACAGCATCCTTAAATAACAATTGCTATTCATTGCACTCTTCTATGGTGTTTGAATTCATGAATTTAAATTGAAATCTAAAAAGTTGAAATGACACGTCTTAAAATAATAACTTAAGGTCTATAATGTTTAAATCTTCAAATGAATTTCATTTTAATCCAAATCATAGATTTTAATCAAAGTTGAGTTGAGTTCATACGTTAAAATACATACATGAATTCAAGCACAAATAACTTCAAGATGTTGTCTTCTCCTCCGTGGCATTCCTGTAACTTATTACGAAAGAAAAATACCAAGGGTGTAACTGCAATAACTTCTTCTTGCATTTTCTTTTAAATAATCCAAAACAATGTACAAATCCCTTGCTAGATACTGCAAAACCAAAAACTTATAAGCAAGCGCGCCTAATATATATATATATATAATATATAGCACACTGCTCAAAAGTAGAAGAAAAAAAGGGCAGCTGATAAGAGATCCGCCTGCAAACTTCCTGCTCCCACACAAAAAGTTGGTAGCTAAGAAGTAATTCAGTAATTGATTTGGATAATTTTACATTCTCAAGTTCTCACCCTTGGTGGCAGTTTTGATGGGAAGAAGAAAGGATACAAATGCCTTGTTTCAAACAAAGCAGACAAAAATTCTTGGTGATGATACCTTATCCTGGATTCTCTCAGGCCCAAATTCTCTCTGCAAAACTTCAGATAATTAGACCTACATGCTTGAGACAGCGACATTTGCAAAAATTGAAGGCATCAATACTTGGAACACATTATAGAAAATGTGACACTATCCAAACCATGGTCAAATACACAGCTTCACAATGTGGGTGTTACTGCATAATCAAAAAATTTACCTGACCTCTCTCGCCAAAAAGTACCTTGCAGCCAGCACCAATTGGGAACCTCTCACGTCACTTCACGGGTTTTTAGGTTAGGGGTGTGCACTGCATTAGGTGCCTTTGTCAGGTTACTCTTTGCATTTCCAGTAGTTTGTCCACCAGAGTTTTTAACATTTCCTATCTCAGATGCCAAGATTGATTTCTTTATCTGCCAAAATAATGTCGAAAAAGATTAAGGAAAACAATATGACCGTGAAAGAATGTAAGATTCAGAAATTTCATCTTTTCTGTATGTGATAAACAATAAACTCTTCTCCATCCACCATGCAATCAAAGATAGACTTGTAACTCTATGCACAGCATAAATATGCAGATATTCATACACGCACGTATGAATGTATTGATGTATGTTGATTCATACAAAGACAAATGTGTGGATGCATATATCTTAACAAAACTACACCTTTATCTACATTAGCAAAAGAATAGTAAGAAAAAACTTACAACTGCAAGTCGTTCCTTGTGGATATCACTTGTAAGCTGTAAAACCACCGAAAACACTAATCAACAAAAATGCAAAAATTTAGAGTAGCTTGTTCATCAAAAGCATTTTCAATTCTCTTCAATTCATCAGTGGAACCCAAAGATACATTCTCATGCCACATTTCCACATCCAATAACAACACAGGCCCAAGTAAGTTTTTACCGGTTTTCGGTAAGTTTTAATCTCATCACCACTAAATCCTGGAAGTGTTATATTCCAATTTCTTTCTGTAGCAAAATGTAAGAATGTCAAATGGTTAGCACTAAAAGTAAATGAAATTAACATATAAATCATATAAGACTCCTCCTGTATAACCAACCAAGATGTAGAAGTATGTCCTTTGCTTCCAATGTATCAGATTTTCGATGCTTGGCTAAGGAGCAACCAAACGTTGTGATCTGGAAAGAAAATTTAAGTAGTAGTTTAGGTATGATCTAAAGAATGAAAAGAAAAAACAGTTCGAACAAAATTGGAGCAGTAAGGATGAGGAGTTATAAGAATGGTGAAATTTGAAAAATCAACCTCTAATTTCTAAAAAGTTATTTTCGATTCTTTTAATTCCTTCCTTAGCAATGCAATGCATTTCATAATTCTACCAACAGTTTTTAACTGCGATCACTCACCGAATCAACAAATTCATCAGCTATATCAGCAAGAATGTCCTCAACTTCAGGATCCAACTTCTCAGATGGATCAATCTATCAAAGAAGCAACAAGAATCATATTAACAACAGAACAAAATTTCATACAATGATATTTATTCTACATGAGAAAAAACATTAATTGTCACATTCCAAGTAGAAACCAAGTCATTTTGAGGCCTTGAACGGCACAAATTAAGCAATGCCCAGGTGTAAAATCAAGCTTTTAAACAAGACCATAGAACTTTCTCCTTCAGTACAAAACCTAAGATACAAAATGTTTTACTAGATTACTCAATCTCATATTTAGAATTCTTGTATTATGTCCTTGATATTATATCCTTATCCCTTAAGTAACTTCCCATTTAGTACTACTTACAGTCTACTCCTAATAGAAGAAGACAGAGTCTTAAGGTCTCTATAGATAATTATTTAAACCTGGAAATTTCCAGAAGTTCTGATTAATGGATTTATGAGTATTTGATTTCAAAGGCCTGTATAGCTCTGTGCCTTTCTTAACGAACGATACCTCAGCCTTCTCTCAGTTGCCTTCTTCCCCTCTGGTACTACACAACATTAAATACAGTTCATGATACTCTCAACCAGTATGGATTTCTCTATTATTCTTATTTTAATCAGCTCCAACTCAAATTCTTTACCTAATCTATATTTTTCTTCAAATCTTGCACATGAAATTCATCACTGGCTGGTACAGGTGTAAATGAATCGAGTCGAGTTTGAGGTCTTGTGAGACACAGATTAGAGTTCGAGATCTGCTTGTGCATGATTCAAGCTTGAAAAGTCAAGCTTGGGCTCCATTGTTAAAAAAGAGCCAAGCTCGAGCTTGGCTCAACAAGGTTTGTAATGCAAATAATTTGGAAAATAGAAAAAGAAAAAAGAATAAAGAAGGCTTTAGTCCACAATTGTATTTTTTTTTTTTTTTAAAGAAAAAAAGCAACATAAAGAAGTCACCTCAACAGGTCCTACCAATTAATTAACCCCACAATCTGGGTGGTGGTGGTGTTCTTTTCTTTTCCTTTTTTTTTTTGGGAATAATGAATTTTATCAAAGAAGAAAAACTGAACACACCAAGTACAAGCAACTGGAATACAAAATAAGCACAAACACAAAGCTATGGGGCAGCAATAACAATAAGTGACTTAGTTAATCCTAGACCAGCAAGGCAAAGAGCCTGGCCATAAAATCAGAAGTTTTCATGACAGCACATCTGGAAATACAGTCTGCAAAGCTGTTAGTGCTTCTGGCTATAAGAGTGAGAGAAAGACTGAAAGTGCTTAAGTAATTTATCAATATTCAGCAGTCTGTCAGTATTTCCATGGCCTTTCTGATTTATTGAGAACATATGAAATAACAGAAGCATTCAAGTTTTCAACAACAGAAATGATATCCACAACAGCTTTTGGGAGCAACTATTTTGGAAGGAGAGAAATATTTGATATGTTAAAGAAAATTAAAAATATATTCATGAAATAAAGCCAACTCAAATCCCAAATCGCACCTAACAAGAATTCAGCAAAACAAAAACCTAAACAAAAGCCAGAATTTCCACAGAAACGAAACGCAAAAGACACAAATCCCATAAAATCAAAATTTCTAAAAGAAAGTACCAGAAATTCATGGGGTTTTAATTGTTCATCGGGTTGACTACTGGACTGATTAGGGATTGAACTGAGAAATAGAGCTCAGGTCACACATAAGAAGAGATTGACCTTTGGAATATGGCAAATGGCAAAGAGGCAATTGTGGAAATGATGCTCGGGTGTTTATGCTTGCGAATGAAATTGAGAACCCTACTTCAAGACAACAGAGTTTTGATGCAGGTTCACTTAAAAGAACTAGCTTGCAAGCCAGATTCCAAAGATCAAACTTGGCTTGACAGGCTTATCAAACAAGCTTTTTTTGAGCCCAACAGAGGCTCAAACAGCTTGGTTCATTTACACCCTAATGACTGGAGATTCTACTATCAAAAAGGATACAAATTTTTATGTAAAACTACTGCAACAGTGCAACTAAGGCAAAGTTTGATAACTAAAACTACAGGCAATCTAATGGGGATGCTAAAAATTGATAAGAAAACTCTAGTTAATGTGAAGCTGAAACACTGTAAAGAAATCTCTTTTGTAGATCATATTAGAGCATTATAATCCTTAAAACATAATCACAACAATTTAGAAAAAGCAGCATGGATTCCCTCTAATTTGATATAACCAAGCTTGTTCACCTGGCTAACTAGCTCATGGATACTTCTTTTGCTAAGTATCCGATTACCAGACTCCTCACTTTCCATATTAGTTGTACGATTCTGGGCCACTGGCTGTACATTGTTAGGCTGTACTACTGCTAAGGAAGATGGCTTCAGGTTTGCTGAACCTTGAAGAGTGAGCTGTTGTGTTATGTACCGTGGACCCCTTGACGGTGGAAGATGTTGCGCAAACTGTTCTGATGGTTGATGGGATGGCAAAGGCTGTTGTGGTTGTGCAGGTGACATATGCTGCTGCTGTGAAGTGGCAGGCAGGGAATGGTGTTGCTGAGGAATATGTGACCTTTGTTGCACAGATGGGGAGCTAATTTGTGGTCTATATGAAGGGGAAGGCAATGGAGGCTTGCCTTGAGATCCAGATAACCATGGCTGATTAGAGGACTGCATATTTTGAGATGCAGTTGATGCTGGCGAACCAGAAGTAACTATTGAAGAAGGTCTCATAAAACCATGCCCTTGCAAATTCTGGACAAATTAGTAACCATTAGAAAAAAGTTGAAAAACCTAACTCTCATCCTTTTTTCGTAAAAGCAAGAAACATAAAATCAGTCAATAGATACTACTGTTTCCATCATGATCTAAGTGAAATACAACAGGGATGTTTTCATCCATCCAAAAGCTTTCCATCACACCTTTCAGATACCTAAGACTTTAAATCAATGAAAAGAGAAGCAGTGAACTAAAGATAGCAACTTTAGCGCGAAATGTCACATCATTGATAATTTCATTCCAATTTCAAACAAACAACAATTATTGACAACAAAGCATCTTCAAGTTATTAAAAGAAAAGAAGATATCAATCCAAACAGCAGTGAAACTACACCTAATTTGTACTGTGGGGAGAAAAAATTTTCCTGATAAAGCTTTTGGATATGACCTGTGAAATTCAGACACAAACTTCACATCTGCTAACCAAATGCAAACGCCGAAAATATTGTAATATCATTTCTTAGTAAGTCATAAATCAGGCTCATTGTATTTGGTTACATAAAGAAAAACCGAAGTAAATTGCCAGGCCTGAGCCAAATTTAAATAGCAAATTATTTGATTACTTCTTTTAGCAACTCAACTCATTATAAAATCTGCCTCATTATTTGAGAACTTCCACCGAAATTAAAATCAAAAGCATCATTTTCTGACCAACATGCATAGACTCACTTATTAAACGTAATGGCAAACGTTCAACAAAAAAAAACCAACGTCATAAAGTAAAAGGTAACTAAATTTTATATAAAAAATTTGATACTAAATAGAACCACCATCGAACAGAATATTAACCAAAAAAAAAAAAGGAGGTAAAACAAAATCCTCTAAAATGGGTACTAACTTGAGCAGAAGGGGACTGGTTATTTGGGGACGAAGTTGGTGGTCTAATAGATGATTGAACAGGTCTCTGTTGATGATGTGCAGGAATACCACCAGGCCGAATCTGAGAACCCGAACTCATTGATCCTGCCATTCCCATTCCCTGCACTCCCTGCATCCCATGCCTCACCTAAATAACTCAAACAACACAATAATAAACCAACCAACCAAAATCCACATCGATAAATTAACCATGATGAAACGTAATCTAATCAATTGCATTTTCAGTGTAATCGTAAAATGCATTTGATTACAAGCTTGCCAAACACAGCCAAAAATCAAAAACTTATTACTATCTCACCTGTGAATTGCTAGCATTAGCAACAGATTCAGGCACGTTGACAGTGCCGCGAGCCAATCCACCAAACTGCTGACCAAAAGAAGACGAGAAAGGAGCGGGAGAAGGGCTAGGGAGATGCGCGGGAACACCAATAGCAACACCGCCTCTTTGTTGTTGAGAGGCAGAGGATGATAAAGAGGAGACGGAGGAAGACGGAAGAGAAGGAGACGGAGAAGCAGCAATTGAAGAGAAATGCGGGAAATGTGAATGTGGATGGGGATGTTGCCATTGTCTATGACTATGTAGTGTTGGGGGCCTTGTAGTTGGCTGGTTAAGAGAATTAGACGTTGAAGGTCTTAATGGAGGGTTAGGGTTAGGGTTAGGGTTTGTAATGGGAGTCGTGGTTGGGGCTGGAGTTGTGGTGGACGAAGGTGGTTGTTGTGATGCTGGTTGTTGTGGTTGTGGAAGTGCCGATGATGGCAGTTGCTGTGGTGGTGGTGCTTCGGTAGGCTGTGGAGGGGTGGCTGTGGTGGTGGTGGTGGTGGTGGAAGGACTCGGAGTTGGTTGGTCCATGAAGATTTTGCTATAGTGGAGGGAAATTCGGGTAATAACTAATAAGAGTGTCGTGTAGCTTAGTTTTTTATGAGAATCAGCTTAATCTGAATTTTTGAGTTAAGGTATTTATAGAGTACTGTATTTAGATTTGGAATTTAACCTTCTCGGCGGATTTTTCGCCTACATGCAGTGTGACTGTAAGCCCGGAAAAAGTTATGCGCTGGGATGATGACTTTGAGCCTGGGGAGGTAGGGGCGGCCATTTAATGGTTTTTGGAACTAAAATTGACGGTTTGAAATAAGTGGAAACCGGAACCGGAACTATGAAGAACCATAATTGGTCAAAATCAAAATTGAAACAAGAGCTCGTGGTTCGATTTCGGTTCTAATTTTTTAGGAGATGTGAACCGGCGATCTTTTAATAGATTAACACCGGTAGTCCCACTTAGTTTCAATAACTTTTTATAAATAAAAAAATTCTTGTGAAATCTCCAAATTAATCCTCATAATAACTATACAACGGCTAATTTTAAAGATATTTATGTAAAATTGATTTTTTGAATTTACTATAAATATAGCTTCATTTTGAAAAAAATTTAAGTTCAAGTCTTTTTCTAAAAAAAATAAGTTCAATTCTTTTTTCTAAAAAAAAAAAAAGAAAAATAAGTTCAAGCTTTTTTCAAAAACAAATAAATTAAGTGAAGCCTTTTTTTTCTTCATGTTTTTTCTAAATATTATTTCAATAAAAAAATATTCTCTAAATTTTGATTTTATAATTATGCGATTCGCCGAAAAATCAATCGGAGAACCGGTCAAAACTCTCAATTTAGAACCATTGAACTAGAATTGCAATTATACCATTCGATTTCAAATCATAACTATTCGACTTCAAACCGTAATTGAAACCATCAATTTTTCATTTCATTCCGATTTTGAATTTCTTTTAAACAAAAACCGTTGGTTTTAAAACTGAAACCAATAGTTTCAGAACCGTGGTCACCTATCCGGGAAAGCATGATCAGATAAAATTCAGAAATCGATTCATCTGAGGCAAAATTCTAAATTCAGGGAAGTAACTTCCTATTGTTTTGTACTTAATGATTTTATTTCATTTTATTTTCAAATCAATACTTATTTAGTTTAATTTCACCAAATGTGTTTAAAATATACACCAGTCAATATCAACTTCAATTTGTACTTTAAAAATATTTAAACTTTCACATTTGTGATAATAAAATGTCTTTGCAATGCAATTCACAATTTCCAATCATCAAATAGTAATATATTTAACAAGCGGTTTTTCTTTTAAATGAAAAAAAATACAACTTGTCTCACTCTTTCCATATTAGTCCTTAGGGTCCCTCTCTCTCACACACATACACTTTTTTTTTTTTTTTTTTGGGATCAATATGGGCATCTGCATTTGTAAACTTATTTTCTTTCAATTTTTTATTAGAGCACAAAAATGAGATATAGGCTTCCACAATGAAAGATGCATTAAATATTTTGACTTTGCAACAAATCTATAAGAGAACCAAAAGAATACAACCCCAAGACTTAAGAAAATAGTCGAGTTCAGGCATTTTGCCCATATACAAGGAATGGAGGAGGTTCCAGTTTCAAGTCTTAGCTGCAATAACAACAAAGAAAAAGGTTTGACTCCAAAACCAGATCAAGAGGGACCTAAGGGGTAACATGGAAAAAGAGGGAGAAAGTTGTTTTTTTTTTTTTTTCATTTAAAAAAAGACATTCAACGATAAGAAATTATGAATTATATGAAAATTCATTTATTTTTTACAAATGTGAGAGTTTAGGTATTTTTAATATACAAATTAAACTTGATACCTCGTTAAATGATTAGGTATAGATTTTAGACTCTTCCAATGAAATTGATCCATATTTATTGCAATATCAAAATATCAAATAATCTATTATAATATCATTAAAAAATAATAAAATTATATAATAAAATAATAAAATATCTCATTGAAATATGCTGAAAAGTTATAATGCTAAAATATATTTTCTTAAATATTATGAGAAGTTTTTCGTAAAATATGCAATAGCAAAAGCTATGCATTATATGACCTACATCAAAAAGTACATGTACACTATTATGTTTTTATAAGTATCATGCGAAACCTTTCATAAAATATGCGGTAACAAAAGTTATGCATGATATGATCTATATAAAAAAAAAAATGCATACACACTATTAATATATTTTTCAATAGTGATAATAATTTTGAGAATTTAACTAATTATATTGAAATAAGAAATTAAGTTTTTTTTTTATTTTATGTTTATGATTTATTATAAGTGATTGTTCGTTTATTTAAAATATTAATGTATTATTTATTTAGTGTAGTGTGTCATAAGTATATAAATGTCTTTTTTTTAAGATTATCATATCCTAAATATTCTTGTATCTTGTATATCATTTTTGTATAACCTAACTCTTGGTATATAAGACTACTCTATACACTAAACTAATCAATCAAAATTTATTATTATTATTATTAATAAAAAATGAAGTTTTTTTTAATTTGATTTTGTGCCATTGAATAAAAAATTAAAATTTTTATTTTATGTTTATAATTTATTATAAATATTATTTATTTATTTGAATATTAATGTATCACTTATTTAGTACAATAGGTTTAAGCATGTGGATCTTTACCTTTCTTAAAAAATTTTATATCCCATATATTCTTGTATCTCATGTGTTATGTCTATGCAATATAACTCTTAGTATATGAGAGTACTGCATACACCAAGCTAATCGATCAAAGTTTTTTTTTATTACAAATAAAAATGAAATATTTTTTTAATTTATTTTTGTGTCATTAAAATAAAAAATTAAGTATTTTTTTATGTTATATCTATGATTTATTATAAATAAATATTTATTTATTTAAAATATTAATGTATTAGTTATTTCATGTAGTATATTTTAAGCGTGTGAATATTCCACTTTTTAAAAATTATTGTATTCACATGTTCTTATATATTGTATTCTGTATTCGTACAACTTAGCTCCTGATATATGAAACTACTCCATATGAAATAATATATTACTTATTTCATGTAGTATATTCTACGCGTGTGAATGTTCTACTTCTAAAATTATGGTATTCATATGCTCATATATCTCGTATTCTGTATCCGTACAATTTAACTCATAATATATGAAACTACTCTATACGCCAAGCTAATCAATCAATATTTTTTTATTACCAATAAAAATGAAGTGGTTTTTTTAATTTGTTTTTTTTTATCATTGAAATAAGAAATTTAGTGTTTATGATTTATTATAAATAATTGTTTATTTATTGAAAATATTAATATATTATTTATTTAGTATATTGTGTATTAATCGTGTATGTAACGCTCAAAATTTCAGATATTAAAATGATATTATTTGAACGGGTCATGAATGGTATCACCAGAGAGAGAAATAATATTTTATTTAGACGCGATGATAATATTAAGCATAATTAATACTTGTGGAGTTAATTAGATTTTATGTGATTGGTCTTAATTAATTAAAGTTAAGATATAAATCTTCATGACAAAGTAAGTAATAAATTATTGGTGAATAGTAGATTATCGGTCTGTGAATAGTAACATTGGTCCAAAACTTTATATTATTTTGGTCCAAAAAAATTACTATGGATGTTTAATATTTTTTTTGATATTTTTGGAGTATATTTATATGATTTAAGTGGGTGAAAATATTTTATGAATATTTTTGGATAATTTAAGTATTTAATAAATAGTGTTTTCTAGTGTAGTGTATTAAGAAAAAATGACGAATTATTTTTATGGAGTTAATTTAATAAATTGTGGAGTTAAATAATAATTGGAGGAGAATTATTTGGTGAATAATTAGAGCCTTTGGATTACAATACCTTGACTTGATCCAAGCCTTACACTTGTCAAAAAGTGGTGAATTAGCAACATTAGTTTTGTTGACTTGGTCAACAAAATTTATCCAACTAATTCACTTTCTTCTTCTTCTTCTTCTTCTCCTTCTCCACCATTTTCTCTCAATCTCTCTACTTACAAACTACACCAAAATAGATCAATTAAACCATAATTAAGCCTTTAAACTTGAAGAATTAAGTTAATAAGGTAGTATTTGGTAATTAGAAGCAAAGAACTAGAAGTTTGCCACCAAAACAAGTAAGTTGTGATTTATGATTCTAAGGATTTAATTGATGAATTCATAGAATATATATGGTAGAATATGCTTTAAATCATGCTCCATCTTCATCTTTAATCATTTCTTGATTTTAATGGGTATTTTTGCTATTTTAAAGAGGTTGGAGAACCATTCTCTAAAGGCAAAGATAAAGCCAAAGAATAGAGCTTTCTAAGCTTATTTAAGCTTGTCTTTAAGGTTAGTGCAATAACAATTCATTTTTCCTTTTATTTCTTTAAGTTTTTAATTATTAGGTTTTTGAATGAATTTTGAGAATTTTGTGATTTTATTGGGGAAATTATCTTTTGAATGCTTTTATATGCTTTGGCTTGATTTCTAAGCATTATGGAATGCCTGAATGGGAAGAGGAACAATTTCTTCCCCTTCTTTCATGATTGGCTAAATTACTTAAGATGAAAGGCCTTGTGTTTCTTTGATTTTTATGCTTGATTTCAACTTAAATGAGTTTATTACTAAGTAATTTGATGATAGTTAAAACCATTTTCTTGAATTTCAATGTTTTAGCATTTTTCAAAGACTTAAAGGAGGTTTTGAAATTGTAAAATGAGTTTTATGGTTAGGTGCTTCAAGTAATGAATTTAATGGTTTTGAGTAATAATTTTGAGTTAGTAATTAAGGCTTTTGATAGAGGAAGTTTTTCCTCATTTATTGTCATAAAGAGGCCGAACCTCCTTCTTGGTGGTAAGGCACATTTTGTTGTTTCTAAATGGTGGTTTTTAAATATTTAAGCTGTATATACATATATTTGATAAGTATAATTTCTTATAAGTATAAGTATGAAAGTTGGATAATATTTTGAAGTTATAAGTTAAATTTTTTTGAAGTAAAAATATTTAAGCTTTGAAATGTTTTGCAAAATGTTGGTTTTAAATATTTTAAGCTAAGTATATATGTGTATTATCAAAGTATTATTTTTTTTGGGTGAGAACATGAATAGTTGTGATGAACTTTACAAGTTGAGTATTAAAGAAGTTAAAAAAAATAAATTTAAGTTAAGTATATGTTTGAAAAATGTAAGTTTTGATACTTAAGTATGAAAAATGTGGTAAATTTAAAAGGAGAATGTTTCCCCTTCATTAGTAAGAGAGGCCAAAGCATAATCAGGGAAAGGAGCTTGAGTTCCCTTGATTTCCTTTTATGTTTAATTTTACTTATAATTTGTTGTTGATAAGTATGTTTTGAATAGTATTTAATATATTTGATTCTAAACTTATTATGAATTTTACACAACTTAATGCTTTGAAAAAGTGAAAGAAGAGATTTATTGTCTTTTGATTATAAGTAATACCTTTAAGGTTTACTTATGTGGTTTTGTATTGTATTTTAAGTGTATATTTTGAAAAAGGAAAGCTTTGAATGTTATAAGTATGATTTTGATTTTGAATATAAGAGAACTTAATGAGTATTTACAAGTTGTAAGTTAAGTGATTTTGAAATTATAAGTATTAAGTTATAAAATGTTTTGAGTAAGAAATTGTGCATAAGAAATAAGATCATTTGTGAAAGAATGGATTATTTTGGGCTCTACTATACATGATTGAAATATGGTATGTTGAGATTGATTTTGATATGTGAGCATGCTCGAGTTATCAGCCCATTCTGTTACGTGGAGCTATGATCATATGCTAGGATTATCATCCCTTATGAATAGGCAAGCGCGCTTATTATGTGATGGGAGTGACGCTTCCACAGGCCACGATTGTGTGACGGGGTGGCACTTTCATATGCCATAATTATGTGATGGGGGTGGCACTTTCACAGGCCATGATCAAATCTGCTTACGTTCATTTTATATTGGTACGAGCCTTAACTAAGAACGCAATCTTATTTTGTTAAAAACAAATTGGAGATATATTTATATTTATGAAATTTTTCTTACATTTGGAACATTAAGGTTTTATTTACGCTTTCAAGATGATTTTTATGCTTTGGAGCAATTTTCATTATATTTGAAAATTTTATGGAAACATTTCTAATGTATACATATTCTATGATTTTGAAATAGTTTAGTATAATTTACATAATTTGATATTTTTATAAGATTTAAGGATTTAAGTTTCACAATTTGAGTGTGTTGCTTACGCAACATTTATTCTATTTTCATTTATATATTATTTAACACTACTGAGTGATATACTTAACGCGTCGATTTCTATTACGCATAGGTTAGGGACAATGGATGCTACACGAGAATCGGAGGCTTAGCATGAGAGAAAGAAAATTTATTTTGGGTAAAACATGTATAGAGTATATTATGGCATGTATAAAAATATTGTAAAAGATTGAATTATATTTATTGAGTTTGTAAATTAACGAGATTTATGATTAATTAAGAAGTTTTATCTTATTGTGAATTTATGGTGTGCAATTATTTTTAATTAATTCTTCGAATGAATGACAATATAGTATGATAGAACCTAAGTTAATTGATAGGAGTATTTAGAAGTGTTGTGTGATTTATTGTATCTATTTGGATTTTAGGGTTTTGAAGAATTAATATTGGAAGTGTTTTAGTTTTCTTTGTGTGGCAAGTAAATTTTTAGGAAAAACTCTTGCTGATTTTTCATAGGAATTTCCTTAAACTCTTAAATAAAATCAAAATAATATTATATTACTTGCTCTTTATGGAAACTTAGCCACTTCTAATACATGATCTGAAATTATTTAGTAAGATAAGACGATGCTCCGGCATCGAATCTGACATTCGTCGTCTAGTCCTCCGGGATCGGGCGTTGGGTGTTATAGTGTAGATGTCCTATCTTTTTTAAAAGTTATCGTATTTCGTGTCCCGTTTTCATGTAACATAACTTTTAGTATATGAGACTACTCTATACACCAAACTAACTGACCAAAATTTTTTTACTAAAAAATAATTTTTTTTTTTGTGTCATTGAAATGAGAAGTTAATTTTTTTTTATTTTATGTTTATAATTTATTATAAAAATTATTTATTTATTTAAATATTAATGTATTACTTATTTAGCGTATTGTATCATAAACGTATAGATGTGTTATTTTTTTAAAAGTTATCGTATCCGTACATTTTCATATTTCGTATACTATATTCGTGCAATTTAGCTCCTGGTATTTATAATAATCATCTTGTTACAATTTTTACAATTATGCTAAATTGTGTTAGAATCTAACAATCGTCATTTTATAATCTAAAAATGTAAAGTGGCAAATTGTGCTACTTAACTACTTTACTTTTATATATTATAAAAATTCTACTTTCTTAATATTTTTTTTTACACGTTACAAGTCTAAACTTCTTGTTTTTCAAGAAAATTTAATTATTTAATTGTAGCACTTCATTTTAGTCAATTATTTTATGTTTATATAACCGTAGATGCAATGTACTTATCATCTTTTATAATATTATGTTTCATCCATCTCATAGTTTTTATCTTAGTTTAACTAACTTTCATACGGATTAAAAAAATTTAATTAATATAGTTATTTTATAATTTTTGCTTTACTTTTTTTAATATAACTTTATGTTAATATCCATTAAAATTAAATGACACACATTAAATTATTTTTAAAATTATTTTAATATTTAATTAAATAGAGTTTTCTTTGAAGATTAAAGGTTGATATTTTAATTTTGCTTATATCAAAAAAATTTTTTTTTTGGTAAAATGGAGAGCAAGAGCCAAAAGCTTATAAACACAATAGGATAGGCTAATCATAAACTCATGGATGAGCCAACAAGTCATCCCCGGAGGGAGGTCTAATAAAACATGAGTGCCCAAGTGGTATTTTCTAACTAGCTTAGAGAGGACATCCACACTAAAATTTGCCTCTCAATGCACATTTTCAAACACAACAAATACAATTCTGATGCAGAAGGCTTCTTATAGCTAATGAATTGCACTGTTTGAGGACAAAACGCCATTGATGAGCTGTACAGCTACCTAGTATCACATTCAACCGTCAGATGGATAATATGAGATAGGGTCGAAGTCTTAGGTCCTCTAATACAAAGCAAGTACCAATCTTCGCAACAAAACCTTGACACCAACTACCTGTTGTATCCCTTATAAGACCCCCACCACAACCTAAGTTGTCTGCTAAGGACCCATCTATATTAAGTTTGAAATAAGGAGGGGGAATAGACCAATTAATCCATTTAATCTGCCTAACCGATTGGTATTGAGCCATTCAATTGAAAATAGTTTATATCTTGGTACATTCTGAGGCAAAGAAAAGAATATCCTGCATTATTACTCCTATTAGGGGTCAACAAGGTTTGGTTTGGTGTGGTCTAAAAAAATTTTCGAACCAAATTATAAATTACCATTTATAAATTTTTCAATTCAAATCAAACCATTTAATTAATGAAATCAAGCTAAACCACACTGCAAGAGTCGTTCGGCGCAGTCTAGTTTGTTGTTTGATACCATTAAAATAATTTAATAATTGTGATAATTACTATTAAGCAACATAATTAATCCATATATAATATATAATATATAACATAAAAAAATTATAACTAGCAAAAATATTCTCAATTATTTGATAACATTAGTTGTATTCCCGCGCTTCGCATGTGGATATTATGTAATATTTAAAAATAAAAATATTATTTTTATTATAACAAATAATTATTTTCAAGAATCCAAATATCCGATATATTATATTTGTTAATGTCCAAAAAACTAAAATGAAAAATATTTTTTTCCTAAATTTTTGCAAAAAGATCAATATATTAACATCTACATACATAAAACAAGTTTATAATTAAACTTAAAATTTTTAATTTCTAGAAATATTTTAATAGATTGTAAAATAATCTTTATAAATTATTTAAATTTATTTTGAATAAATAACTAAAATCCTCCAAAAATCCAATAACATTAAAAATTTCTAAAAGAAAGTCATCAAAATTTGGCTTGATTTGGAATAGGTTGAGAAGTACGGCCATCTCCCTTCACCAAACAAAACATAAACATCCGTTTTGTCATAAAATATTTCTCCATCACACATAATGAAATTAGAAAAATAAATTCTAATATTATCGAAAACTGAATAAACTTCGTAGTTCCACGCCAAACCATATTGATAAAGCTCACATCAATACAATGACATGAAAATAGTATTATATTATTTGCAAAATTATTTCTTTTTTGTTGAAAGTGTAATTTTATTTATTTATAGTTTCATTTATATTAAAATAGGTATCCATATAAATTCTATGACAATTGAGAAAAAAAAACAAAGAGAATAAATATTAACGATATTAAATGTTAATGATATTATTAAATTTATTAATTATTTAAAAAATTGAAGATATTATAATGATATTAATTAAATTATCTATTAATTATAATAAAAATAATTTTTAACTCACTACGTTAACCACTCTAAAATTTTATCACATAAGCTTCTAAGCTTCTGGTTTTTATATATTTATATAGATAAAGTATAACATATAAAATATCAATTTCTACAATTTAAATTTATAAAAATAATAAAATTATATATAAGTAATATTTATAATCCACCAAAGTGTAACTTACCAATAAGAATTTATTCATAAAACAAATAAATTTCTTTCAATACTATAGCATTAAGTGCAAAAGAAATGACACCAAAAAGCTGTGGATATCATTATCCAATAATATATATAAAGCTCTATAATATTAATTGAATAAATTTTTCAAAAATTTAATTTTATACATTAAGCAACTAGAATCCTTCAAGGATTTTTATATACATATGTACATTAAGTTAGCCATATAAATAGACAATTATTAATTCATTAGACGCATTTATAATTTTTATAAATTGTTAGACTAATTAAATATTAAATTATAATTACATCCACCACATGAGATTATTTATTCTCATAATTAATGCCAGTTTTTTTTGTGAAAAAATATGTACAATAAGTTTGCTTTATATCTCATAACATTATTTCAATTTTGCACAAATACATATTTATATTCTAGTACATTGACATCTCTTGATTTTCATAAAATTTCAAAATTTACTTTTAAATAAATTTAAGAAAAATTAATTATTTAGTCCTTGAGGTATGATGAAATTATCTAACTAATCCCTCTATTCTAGACAAGTATTCAGCACGTCCCTAACATTTGCATCCTTCCTTCTAAGCCGTCTTTCCCTCTGATTTCCTTCGTTTTTTCCGTTAAAACATAAAAAAATGACGACAATACCCTGAGAATATAACAGCCAGAGATCTTGTCCTCTCCTCCATCACCCTCAATGCAAAACACGCCATTTTTTTTATACCCTTGTTCTGCAAATTGGCTTTATAAAAACGAAGGATACAGAAAAAGAGGCAAATCATTGAAATGCTTTTGGGTTCAAGACAAGCAATTTTAATAACTGCACTCAAGCAATTTTAATAAGCAATTTTAGCAACTTATTTCAGGCCATAATGAAAACGAAATTGGAAGGTTTGATAGGTAGGAGAATTGATATGTTATCGTCAATTTCACCATTATCGTCGTTCTTGGCACCTCAAGCTCCTCCTTAATGCTCAACCTCGTTACTACTACAACAATCCCCACAAACGCCAAATTCCACAACACATCGAGCACAATAATTGGCTTGAAGTAGGACCAATCATTCTGACGCTCCTCAAGCTGCTCTGCTGCATTGTCGCGGTGGCCATGAAAAGGAGTCGAGGAGGACTAGAGAAAGGAATCAGGTTCTTCTGAAGTGGTGGCCGGAAAAAAGAACAGAATTCTGCTGCTCAAGGAGGTGGCGACGGCTGGAATAAAAAACAGGTTCTGGTGCCCAAAGGCAGTGAAGGCGGCTGGAACAAAGAAACTGTTTCTGTTGGTGGTGGCAGGTGGAACAAAGAACAGGCCTCTAGTGCTCAAGGCGACGGCGGCGGCTGGCGGCAGAGTTAGATCTAATGGAGGGGGGATTTGGTGGTAGGGGTGATTCCGACAGAGGAGGATACGGTGGTAGAGGCGGTGGACGGAAGGGCTGGGTTCGTAAAAGAGAGAGAGATGGGCAGTGAACTGTATTTTGCAGGGCAATTTTCGTCATTTTGAAAAAATTTTCTCAGCCTTTTTGTGTGATTTAACGGAAAATTTGGATAGAGGGACTATTTAGGTTGACGGACTTAAATGTTAGGTATGCACCCAATATTTGTCTAAAATTGAGAGATTATTTAAATAATTTTGTCATACCTAAGCGACTAAAAAAATAAATTCCCTAAATTTAAATACCACATACGCTTATTTTGACAATCAATTTTATATTTATATTCGTTGATAGACTAAACTCAAGATCCTCATCATTTTTTATAATTTCAAGAACTATATAATATAAATATTATCGATATTTCTTTTATATTGATTTCATCTTGTCCTGATACAATATAATTTATAGAAATTTTATAATTTTCATTCATTTCAAGTACATGAGTTTTTTCGAAAAATTTATTAATCATGTCTAGAATCTCTTTTAGATTTTATTTTTTTAGAACTTGATTATCTTAAATATTTATTTCTTTTCTTTCATTTTTGGAACTAATTTACCATGCTCCAGACATGTCATAGATTCATTAACATAGACAGTTTGTCATTCAGGAATTTCAATTATATTAGGAGCAATATGCAGCTAGTATGTGAGATTTAATTATTTCTTTTTGGATTAGCAAATATTTTTGGTAACTAATTTATAATATTTTGCAAATGAATTATCTTTTAAACTTTTAAATTCATACTAAAGATCAAGATATAACAGTGATAATTCTTTTTCAATCAATGATTCTTTTAGTTATTTATTTTCTCTTCCATAATGTCAGGATCCATAACAATTAGCAAATTTGACATAAATACCTTTCTTATTTTTGGAAGTTCTAGATAAATAGATATAAATTATACCCCATATATTTTTCAACCTCTATTGATGACTCATCTTAGTGCATTATGGTGGAACAACTAGAACATATGATGCACATTTAAAATTTCTTGATGGGTAATATTTGGTTCTTGATCCAAAATCAATTATAAAAAGGAGAATTTATAATAACTTATTTAACTTGATACGAATAAATGCTATTAAATTTAATAGCACGTCCCACTACAAAAATAGGGAGCTTCATTTTCATAATAATCATTGCAATTAATTGCAGTTATTTAATAAATGATTATATTAAATCATTTTGAGCATAAAAAAAAGCAATAACAGGTTGTCTTATAATTATTTCAATTAACATATATCATAGTCATTAAAAACCTGATGTGTAAATTCACTATCATTCTCAAGCTTAAATTATCTTAATAGCATAGTTAGGAAATTATATTCTTCATCAAATTATTTGCGCAAATAATCATGCAAACTTCTTGTTGCATGTTGATAATAATCTTTAAATTTTAAGTTGCAAGTTAACAATAATCATATAACTATGTTTTGGATGCATCCACAAAATATCTAAATAATCCACATAATAGATGAATTGATCAATAATTTCACTTTATATATTTATATATTCTAGAAAATGCTAGTAGTTCTTTTGAACTCTATTTGGTGATTGCTTAAAAATTAATTTCCTTTAAGAACAAACTAAACATGAAAAAATTATTACAGTTGAAGAAACCTCTGATTTTTCAATAAATATCTATATAAAGATTAAATTTTTCTTTTTTGCATCATTATTGATCGAAATGGTCCAACTGATCATACCAAATAATAATGTACTTATATTTATAAACTTCTGGTTTACAATTATATTTATTTCAATTATAAATATCTTTAGAATAGTGCATTATGCATAAAATTCATTTCTTTAGATAGTAATATTTGCTCTTCTGGAGACTTTAAATATTCTTTTACTACCGTAGCCAAATTTCTCTTTCAATATTTTAGTATACAACAAGTATATAACTAATATCTATATATGTCACATTATTTATACCACTTTTGGTGGTATTTATATTGAATTATGTGGCCAATATAATCACTAAGATTATTACTTCAACTGTGATCTTATTGATATTCTCAATGATAAGTATATCTTTTTCATTATTTATATCCACATTCAATATCATATATTATTGCATTCACCTTGTGAAATGCATTGAATCTAGTTTAATGGATTTCACTACTCATATGTTCAATATTATATGTAATTTCCATTCAATTCAGGGAATGGAGAAAATTTAGATAAGCTTTATAATATTAATTGAAAGTTCAATACTTTGCTCAACAATAAAAGGATATAAATAGATCCAGAGTTTATTGGAAAACTTTTTCTCTCAATATTGCTACTTCAAGAGCATATTCGAGGATATTGTTACTTCATGAGTATATTTGAGGTATAAATATTATTGACAATTCTAAATCAAAGGCTAATATAGCTTCAAATGTAATAACAACGACATTTTAATTATATTTAAAATAAATTAATTCACAAAATTTGTACCACATGAATAATATATAACAATAATAAAATAATAAATATGGATAATATATATCAATATATAAGGATAATTATAATAATAAAACACTAACCCTAATATTGTAAAATTAAAATAATTTATAATTTAACGTTTTGCAATAATAAATACATTTATTCATGATGAGCCTTTGCTAATTATACCTTTCTTTCAAACCATTCCGAAGAACAAACATGGTGTATAAGAAAGCATATTGGCTTGGATTTAGTTTTCTTGAGTTTGATAAGGTTTTTTGATTTTATAATTTAATAAAATAAAAGATTATTTGCTGATAAAAAAAATTCTAAAGAATAAACATATATTTAGTTATTAAATATTCAATAGAGAAAATTGTTGCCCTTGTACTATGTTGATTAAATTTTACTTTTCTCCTTTGATATTATGAAAGTTATTATAACAAAACAAAATAATTATATTAGACAATAAATCATAACAAAGAATTCAAAAATGAACAATTGAAAATCATTAGATCTTATTAGCAATTTAAATTAAATCAATTCAAGAGCCAATGAAACTTAAGATCCAAATATAACTTAAGAATTAGATGATGAGATTATAAAAAATTCTCGTTTGGTTTCTTTGCGTTCCAATTGTACATGTATAATGGCTAAGCCAATTGATCCCTTGGAATTGTGCACTTGTATATTGAATATGCAATATATCAAGTTCTTGTAATATAGTGGTATGCATTCCTGCTTGTCACACGGTTACCCAGTTCAATCCACTGCAATGGTGAATCCTTCTTTTACCGTAGAAACTGTTCACTTCTTTTTTTTTTCTCTTGCGTTTTTTACTACCGAATCGGCTGACCCTTCTTTACGTGATAAAACTAATGATCTCAACTCTCAAGCATTGTCTCGAGACTGTGCGCTTGTTTGGTTGCAGAGAGAAAGTGTTCTTTACCTCATAAATCTAATAATCTCAACTCTCAAGTATTTAGTAATATGTTGACCGCTTTATATTTTCTACACTTATTTTTAGAAAGAAAAACAGTTGAAATTTTCATTATTAGGATGGAATCTAATTCATTAGAGTTAGATATGGTCCAGTCTGGATTTTGACTCCAGAAGAAAAAAAAAAAGACAATAATGCAGATTAGAGGGTAATGAAAACTGATCCAATTTTCAAGAAAGTAAAGACTCATTTCTTGTTGCCGCATTTTCATCATTAAGAACTTGATACTGTCCGTTGGAGTTTCCATCTTCTAGAGTAGGTGTAGGAGCTTCGTTCTTGTCACTGTTAAAGAAACCAATCATTCTTTAGTAAAGACAAGATAAAGAATGGACAATTTCTTTTTCATCAAAAGGAGATATAACATGATAAGAATTGAAGCATACGTTGTTGAATAAATTATCAGTCCAACTGCTACAAGTGCAAAAGCAAGAAAGTATAGCCAGTCAACCTGCAAGTGAACCCAAAAATAGGTCAATGCAACTCTTAGGGTTTCCTTTGTTGTGTTGTTGTACTCCCATAATTTTTTCCGCTTTGATGATTGCCACACTCCGTAAGTATTTTTTCATGGCTCAAATCTGGCGAACTTAAGTGCGCCTTACCACTTGAACTTAGAAATTGAAAAAGCACTCAGGTCATGCTTCTAATCGAGGTGTTTTTTTTTTCTCTAGCCGAAACTTAAATGTGCTTATTGGAAAAAAACAATCAACCAAAATGCCAAACAAAATGTAGTACCTGCTGGTGATAGAAGAAGACGCGAAAAACAACTGCCCACATATCAGATGTGAGGATAGAGAGATTGAACATTGTGGCTCCACCCACCTGTATATGCATGTGCAAAATACTTTCATTAGAGACAGTAACCATGAAAATGTCTAACTATACATGGATCCATTTTTCTACTTCCAGAACTGCAACATACAACTAAAATGAAAAAATTTGGACACAAATTACAGTCTTTCTTATGTCACTCAATGTTATAACTAGTTCTGCCTTGGATAGGATATTTGCATGGCATCAAAGGGAAATCAGTAATTTTTCCAATTAGACAAGCAATTAACAATTTCGCAAAAGAAGAATAGATATTTACCTTTAGAACATAAGGAGCAATGGTATAGAACAAAAATAGTGACACAGTATAGCCTGCAATAGCTATTATCTGAAAGTAAAGAGTAGAAAACATAAATTAGCTACATAAAGTAACCAAATCATATTTGAATTTCTCAGCCCTGATAGAAAGTCATGAGAAAGATTATATAAGAATAGTATCACTTACAATATCTGCAGACCATTCGACTGATTCAAGACTCTTCACCTCTAATATAGATCTAAAAAAAGGTTATGGAACTTGAGCAAACTATTATGATATAGTTACCGAAAGAGGAGAATATAGTATTTGTTGCCGCTGAAAAGGATACAACTCAAGTGCACTCACTAGAAATCCATAAAAACCAATCATTGCCACAACTTCAACTCGATCTCTCTTCTTAACACAAAATTCCTGCATTTCAGAGAGATATTACAAGGTAAGAAACTCTAAAAGGTTGCAATAGTAATAACAATGGTGCAACTGTTATAGATGTAAGAATTTGTCTTGAAAACTTGAGCATCAGATCTCAATATACAGATTAATCACCTACCTCACCAACATTACTAAAGGCAAAGAAAATTGTCCCAGCAATAACAAGTGAATCACCCAAAAGAGGCTTTGAACCACCTGAAACATATTGCGAATATGTAATATTGGTATCGCACGACTATAAAAAAGTTGATAGTGATTCTAAGACAAGAAAGAAGAGTCACCTCCGCCACCCACCCCAGCATCAGAGAGAAGCACCAAACCAAGCCCCAAAACACATATGACTGCGCCAAGTAACTGCCATATTGAGTAGCGAGTGCCAAGGAAGAACCACGTAAGAACTATGGCCCATGCTACTGTGAAGCAATCCAATAATGTTACACTAGTAATTGATGAGAATTGGTATGCCTTATTAACTGCATCAAAGCATCAAGAAATTAATACGGTTCTTGAAATCCAAAGGTATCAAATAGTGATAAATGTCAATTGGCCATTGGGAAATATATTCCAAACTTCATATTTTCTTCGTGTACAAGTGTTATTAACAGTTTGCAAGTTATTCACAACAAATGCTAGAAATACTTCTACATATATTTCTAAATACATGTTTGAAATTATCTGTTTAGGAGCTTTAAAGTTTTTATAATTACAACATAACAAATCACCATAAAAACATGCTTATTGACCCCTATTCTATATTTTCTACATAGTATTTTTCTCAACAGCAATTCACATACCAATGCCAAACGAAACCTAAATCATTTGACAGATCAGAAATTTCCCAAAATCAAATTCGCAATAGTTCTTGTACATTTTGTATCCAGTACAACCCAATCCATGGCTTGGAAAAGAAATGTCAATAGAGCTAATTAGCCCCTCAAATCTTGAAGCATTACTTACCAAGATAATTGCCTTGAACATCAACAAATCCTAGCAGCAGATACCAGTACCAAGAAAGCTACAAAACCCCAGCAAACATATATGTCAATATTGTCAAACCACGCAAGAGCAAATTTAAAAAGAAAAAACAAGGAACAGAATAAATACCCTTAATTTTTGGCGTCTGTAAAGCAAAAAACTCCCATAAACCACAGCCAAAGCAATGTAATTGAAGGTGCCCTGAGTAATGGGTGCATCAACGCCTAGAAAAAACCACAGGAACACAGACATAAAATAAAAATATAAAAACCAAAAAGGTTGAACTAAATATCAATAGAAAATAAAAAATGTTTAAAGGGGTTTGTCAATGGGTACCAAGATCCGCGACTAGAGAAGAAGTGAAGCTGGCGAGGGCAAGTGCAAAAGAAACCAGCTGACCCAAGAAGAGCAAGTACAGAGTCCTCAAGGTAGCTTGGTTTCTCCACCAGCTATTGCTGCTGTTAACGCCACACAAGTCCATTCTTAGGCTAAGCTATAATACCCCAAATAAGACCCAAAAAGTCAAACCGGCTACTAATTTTTATGAGAAAAGTAATTCAAAAGCAGGACCCTTTTCTTTCAATATACTTAGAATGCTTAACCTTTATTGAAATTTTACGTTAAATTTAATCACTCTCAAGTCAAAGATATGGAGATCTATAGCTAAGCTAGCTACCATTCTTTGCTCTAGCTGAATGTTGGGGGAACTAGCCATTTTCTTCATGGGTAAGGTCTTGAACTTGACTCAACCGCCGTTTTTTCTTTTTTTTTTTTTTTTTTTTTTTGGGAAATCAACCGCCCTTAGGCGTCCCAATTTGGCAGTTGGTCTTTATCAAGACAGTTAGTCAAAGGGTGAAAAATTATAAATTGAAATATTGTTAAAAGAAATAATTTGAATACAAAGAAACGCGTCCCTCATGCAAGAAATGACCGTTTGATTCTCAGTAGGAGTGTTTCTCCTTTATAGGCATGTGCGATTCCTAAAACAAAAATGATAATTTAAAAGTTTTCCCACTCTTGGCCTCTATATTTGATAATTGTGTTTCAAATATGGATGTCAAAAGTTATATTTTAATCATGTAATTTTCGAAAATCAATATATATATATACATTTCTTTTAATTAATAATTTTCAATCTAATGCTAGACATAATAGTTATCTTACTTTTCTCTTAAAAAAGAAAAAATATTCTTATTAGAAATGTTTTTTTTTTTAACATATTTATTGTCAGATTATAGGTGCACTAATGTTAAATTATATATTGGTTTGCATTTCTTTTTATTGTTGACAATACTAGAAATGGTTGTTTAAGAATATCTATGCATAGATGTAAATTAACCAAGCCAACTCAAGGTTCTTTATTTTTGGCCAATAAAATTTATAATTTAAATTTAAATACCAAACTAAACAACAGTCATTCTAGGGGAGAAAAATTAGGGTAATCTCAAACCACGAGATTCGTCTAACGCACTCTTAGCTATAAAATTAGCTATGGAATTAACTTTTAAAAAACTTTTTATTCATTGATTTAGTATATGAAATCACTCATACATTAGAGATAGACAAGTCTTATATAATATTTAGAATTGCTCGGGACAAATATCCAAAATTCAGAATTGTTTGTCATAATTATAAAAGAAGTGTTATGTTCCTTGTCAATGCAAAGAAAGAGTGGCCTTTGGCATTATATTAGAAGTCTAAGTCACCTTAAAATGCATGCAAATGCTAAAAATAAAGAGGTTGCCTATAAGCTATGAGAAAATTTGGATAGATGATGTAAAGAGACATCCAAATAAATCCCTCCCATTTGTCTGAACTTAAAAATTAAATTTGATTGGACTTTTAAAAAGTAAGTTGATACCTTCTATTTCTCCTTTCAAAAAAACGAACTATCAAATACCAAATGGGCGGTCGGTGGTCCATAACTTAATTGGAGCTTACAAGTGAGAAAAGGTCGAAAGGACAAAAGCTTTTTCAAGCTCATTATCCACTTCACCATGCTGGAAATGATTCACCAAGCCTTATGCATATAGAGGGGCCGGGCCCATTATAATACATGAATTCCATCTTTTCGAAGAAGAGGGGAAAACAAAAACATATAGGACCAGTTTGATATTATTCTTGTAAATTTTTAGTCTCAAATAACATGATAAGTGGAAAAAAACTGAGATCGAAAAGAAAGGTAAGACGTAAGGTTATGGTGTGTTGGCTGTATGCCCTACAATGCAATACTGTAGACCTAATAATATATTTCCTCCATTTAAATATATATATTAAATACACGTACTTGAAATAATCTCTTTTAAGCGATTTTTTAAAAATATTATTCAAATAATTTTATATCGACCAACTGAACTAGATTTTTTATGATGGGTTTATTTATGCTATAATTGGTATTCTTGTATCCCTACTAAACTCTCAGCCTAGCCTAACACCTTTCCTTCTTCCCATTTAGTATTATATAGAGCCAGCATTAGATTTTAAGACGAAGAATATTTTCTCTTCTTTATACCCTGTCAGTGAAGGTAAGCACTCAGTTCAATTAATTAGATTAAATCGAGTAATTCAATTAATTTGATTTGATGAATAAATATTTAATTTATGGTTTGATTACAAAAATTTAATTTTCAATGATTAGTTAATGTAAAATGTTAGTCATGTGATGATTAGATCTGATAAAGCAGTTTAAAGATTATAAAAAGTGGTGCCAAAGAGCAACTCTGAAAGGCTAACTAGGGTAGCAGAAAACGAACACATAATCGAATCAAATCTCACATTAAAACGGGAAAAATAATTGCTAGAGATATTTTTTGGTGAAATAATTTGAAAAGTTAGAAGAACTCCGAGATCAAATGGGTTCATTTAAAAAAAATATTTGGATGAGTTACCTCTTAAAAAGCTTTTCATTCTAACCTACAAACAAAACATATAGATCCTGTCCAAATTCAGAATATTTGACAAATCAAATAGAATTCTTCAAATTAACCAATAAAAAAAATTACATTATTTTGATTAAGCAGACGAATAAAAATAAAAGAGATTTGAATCCTAATAAAATGTGTTATTTAAACTAAATTCAATCAATTAGTAAATTCGGTGAAAGTCTCTCCAAGTTCTAGGTTCTATCTGCAATAGGTTCCTTTTGTTTAATAGAAAACATCTCTAGATTCCCCAGCGATAGATTTAGAAAAAATCCATCCATAACTCCCATATAGAAATTTGCTAAACATGAGCGAAAAGGAAGAGAGAAAAGAAAATTCTGGACCTACAATCACTCTAATGCTTAAGTCGATAAGAACAATAAATAGTAACTATTGTATTGTCTACTGTATAGATTTTTCGTCCTTGAATAGAGAGTTTGATACCCTTTATATAAAAGTTGAAAGACCTTATTAGAATTGTAGCTAAAATTCTTGTCAGATATATGTTCGTAAGAGATAAAAATAAGATCTCCTAATCATATTTTGATCCTATCCAAATAATAATATTTGATTTTAAAATGTAAATTACTGTTAAATCTATAATAAATATTTATATTCTATCATATGTCCCTCATAAGTTTAGGACATTTATGTCCTAAGAGTCTAAATATATCTTTGTAATACATTTCACCTTTATTATATTTATAATTTATTTAATTTATATTCATTATCTATCACTTGTTATTTTAGGCGCTTAATGCTACTTACTTAGAGCAGTACAAAGAGCACATAGCTCTAAAGCACTTAGCCTTGATGCTCATTTAGAGCGATGATGTTGGTTAGACACTTAACAATCTTATATAACGAGTAATAAATAATAAAAATAAATTATAATAATATAATTTTTTTTATAAGATAAATTATAATTTTTTTCTTATTTCTTTCCTTTCCTTTTGAACACGATCTTTTTCATTATCTCGAATGGTCGAATTATTTAATTTTTTTTAAGACCTATATTTGACTATTAAATAATGTAGTTATATAATTCAAATAAATAAATAAATTATTTTCAATAATAAAATTATATCATCATAAAAGGTTTTAGACAATAATCAAAATTTTATGTCATATTTGCCTTATAAGAGAGACATGTGGGAGATATTGAAAATATTAATGAAAGTAAATTTAAAATATAAGTACAAAATTAGATAGATTAAATCCATGGGATCTTATAACATGTGATTTTATTAAAAGTAACCAGCTATATATGAATGGCTGTTGAGGCACAAGCTATGTATAGGACAAAAGGACCGCATTACCCTTTTTCAATGTCTCCCAAAGTATGAGTTACCTTAGGTTAGTAGTTGCGACTTATATTGCGCAAAATCAAAATTAAAAGGAAAAGAAAAACAATTTTTAGATTTTATATTGACAAATCCCAAAATATACTAAAAGCATACTTTCTTCTTTCTTTTTTATAAATTGTGATAATATAGCTCCATAAATAGTGTTTATGCAAATTAGTATTGTTATATAATAAGTTTATAAAGCAAATTAAAGTATATGTTAATGCCGAATTTGATATGTATGATTTGAAAAAGCACAGTAAAATTAATATAGACTTATCTTTTATTATTATTATTATCTTAGCGGCTGTATTTCATATTCACCTCACCAATTTGATAGATTTAAGAAAAAAAATTATTCATGGCTCCCATGTAGAAATTTGCAAGACATGGACGAAAAGGAAAAGAGAAAAGAAAAATGTGGACCTACAATTATTTCGATGCTTAAGTCAATAAAAGTAATAAATAATACCTATTATATTATCTATTGCATAGATATTCTGTAGGTATTGTGTTTTTGAAAATAGAGTTTGATACGTGAAATAGAAATATTTTGATTAGAGTTGTAGCTAGAATTTTCATCGATACATATTCGTAAAAGGATAGGAATAAGATCTCCTAATCATATTTTGATTCTATCCAAACAATAGTAATTGATCTTAGAATATAAATTACTGTTAAATCCATAATAAATATTTATATTTTATCAGTCAAAAAATGTCTTCTTTACAAAATATTATTAAAATAATAATATTTTATTATTTGGTTGTAATATTGATAGTTTGTTGGGAGATATTAACATTTTTAATTTAAGCTCAAAAGATATTTAGACCTATAAAACCTTAAAATTTTATTGAATTTATTGTTAAATATGAACCAAAAACAAAAAGATAAATAAAAGATGGTTATTTGCGGTGGTCGCTGGCAACTGGAGATAGTTGGCAGTGGCCATCGTTGATAGAAATTGTGCTTGCCGATGATTGGCGAGTTAATAACTTAGCATTTACATGTTATTTTTCTCATTATAATGAAGCTGCAAAGATCTGAAAAAAAACCCTCCTTTTTTCAAGAAAAAAAATTAATTTTTCTTTGGCCAAAAATTTTTTCCATTGACTTAAGTGCCAAACGCTAGAAAAAGTGGAAAATATTTTCTGGGAAACAGTTGGAGCTTAGTAGAGCACTGGTGTTAAGCTCCCTGGAAGATCCTTTTCAACAGTTGCAAAACCACTTGTTTGCCTGTAAATGGAATATAACGCAAATAGAAGTATCAGTAGCGTTCTAGTAGTTACTATACATATGAAAAAAAAAAAAATACCCAACTCAATTAATCAACCTGATGCAGAAAATGTTTAACTCCTTCTATAATTTCCTCAGGCTTTGATATAAATAAATTCCACTAATTACAATTTTTTTTGTTTTTGCCATTCGATATTATATACAATGAATTTTTAGATTCTGCCTTGTCGGACTACAGGGGAAAAATATTAAATGTTATAATATCAAGAATTGAACCTGAGTTAGTTATAGGGCATTGCCTTCTTACCACTAGGTTAGAGATCATTTGTCACTAATTCTGAATTTTATATTTTCGGAACCCTGAAAACTAAATTTATGAAATTCATTCAACATAGGTAAACTATATGCTGTTATTTAAGTAAAACAAGGGGTACAAAAGCATTTGGACAAGGGACCTAGAATTCAAAATTTTGAACTTAAATTCAATTCCCTCCAAAATTCATGAAGCCAAAAGAAATCTGACTGTAAATATCCATTGCAATTACTTCTTTTCTTTTTAAACTACTCTGCCATTTCCTAAAAAACTTTCTGCAGTCAATAGTGAACCAAATATGAAATGTCATATGGAAAATGATGACCACTGAGGACCAGGTAGGGTGTTTTCAACTGAGCCTGGGCCTCCCTCATCCGCTCAACAGACAATGATGGTGTATCTGAATTTTTCATTTGCTTCATGCGCTTTTCTTGGTTCATTTTTCCAGGCCCTTCCCCGTGGAATTTACTGGTTGGTCATTTTCCTTTTCTTCTCCTTCGACATCTATGAAAAATGAACACAGAAAAGTTAATCTATATTACATGCTATAGCAAGAACCAACATCTATGAAGACTAATTCTTATGTCGCCTATAATATACAATTAGGTATCTCCTCCTTTGATGAATGTTCTTCTGGTTGAAAAAATTTAAATCAGAGACTTTCCACTATTATTATTTGTTAAAATTTAAAATTTAAGATAATATCTTAGATGTCTTTGCTATAATATAAATATTTATATTATTTGTTTTCGAACCCACTTAAAAGTCGGACGGACTATATGAAATTCTCTTATAAGAAAAAATAATATGATAAAATTTAGAGTTTTTAGTGGGAGAAGAATATTTACCACTTTAATTTCTAAAATAAAATGGATTAAATAAATTATACTATCTATGGAATTGCGAATACAGCTAAGCACACAAACACTAAACCTTCACCAAACATATCATCAAACCCACTTTATTAAATAAATAAAATAAAATAAAATAACAGAAAACCACTACCTACAACACCACCACAGCCGATTCTAAAATCAATAAAATAAATAAGCGCCACGTGTTTAATCAAACCAGGTTAAATTAATTTAGCCTCTTTCGGTTGCTCTCAAGTCTCACCCACCTTTGTCTGCATTAAATTCCGTGGCCGCGTTTCATTTGCAGTGCTAAAAAGGTAAATTACTATTCAATCTTTTAATTTTAATCATATTATAGTTTCATCTCTTTCAATTGGTGATGTAATAATTTGTCCTTGTTATTTAAATATTGATTTATCTATACTATATATAAATGTGAAATAAAAAAAATAATGATATTTTTTATAATTATATTAAATTAATTTAGAATTTTCAATATATCAACTTAGTTAGATTTTTTTTATGTTTTTAAATCGAAGAGACCATTTATCCTTTCAAATATCATTTTAATTGTATTTTTATTAGGTTTTAATTAGAGGAAATGGATTCAATTTATTCATTTGAATATCATATTATTTATATTTTTTATATATTTTAATTGGAGAAAATTTGTGTATGTATTTTCTCTATTCGATCTTGTATTATTATAATATAATAATTTTTATAATTAATATATTTTTATATTTTTAACGATAGTTTCTCACATAATACTATTTTCTAAAAGATAAATCGAAAATTTTAATTCAAGTATTGAAAATAAAATTTAAATTTTTTAAATTAATTATGTTCTAAATTGTTTAAAATATAGGCAAACACTTTACTATTAGAATCCATTACTTAAATACAATGAAATTAAAATAAAATTTTTTAAATATATTCTTTCTATATTATTTTTCTAGAGACAATGGTGTACCTTATTTGACTATTCATAAATTATTTTATTTGACTAATATCATACAAATTTTTTTTTCTTTTTTAATCTAATAAAATCTTATTAAAAAATAGATTATAAAAGTTTGAATTATTAAAAAATGGCTATTTGTTATATTTGTTATCTTTTTATTTCCAGTTTTTCTATATATTAAAGAGTTCTCTTTTCATTGAATATTTTATTTTATGTTTTTGAAATTTATGAAATTTCATTTAATTTTTTTATGATTTTAATTGGGTGTATTTTTAAATATAATTTTTAAAATAGATATAAAAATAATTATACCTTTGATATTTTAATTTTTTAAGGATAAAACTACAGTGTAGAAATTAAACTTTCTGTATTGATATAAAATTTTTATCCATCGTTAGATTTAAAATATTTAATTATGAACCATTAGATTTAAAATTAATTAGATAACCTGCTACCTACAAGATAGATAATAAAAAATAAAATTTTTATTTTTATCTTGTAACTAAATTTAAAATATCCTTTAAATAAACGATTAATACAAAGAATATACTAAGTGAATAGTTTTCCTCTAAAATAAAATATAGAACATATATTTTTCTAAAAAAAATTAATCATATAAATACTATTTTAAAATTTTCGCCATGCTCATAATGATTTTTGTACATATTATAATACTTAATTAATATATGACTCATAGTATGATTATTATACTAAAATTACTTTATAATATCTTTAATTCTAGTCGTTTAATTTTTTATATGGTATTTGAAAAAGAATTGAAAATTTATTTTATATATCAAAACTACATTTATAATCTCAAAAATGTATTTAGCTAATGCAAACTTAGTATTAACTAAAAAATGATGAAAAATTTTAATTGTATCATTACTTATATTGTAAATCACATGATGTGTAAAGCGTAAATAATAATCTTTTGAATAATTTAAATCAATACATATTTCAATTTTTATAACTCAAATCTTTAAATGTTTTAATAAATGATATTAATTGAGATCATTTATCAAATTTTATAAAAAAATTATTTATTGTGGTTAAATATTTTCAAGAATTTTAATATTTATATCAAGACTTTTTATTTACCTACTTTTAATGTAAAATCATATCAATATTTCATAAATACATAATTACAAAAATTTTCTTAAAAATAAAAAAAAGAATTTGAAAAGAAAAAATAAAAAAAAAGTAAAGTTTACCTGCTACAACAAATTAGCATGCCAAATGGCACAAACAAAAATATATCTATATTGATACAGAATTCTTTATCATAGTAAAAGCCTTTTTTTAAATACTTTTTAAATAAATATATACAACGTTGAAATTTTTAAATATATATATATGTATAATTTATTCTGGATCCATTGCTGGATTTTATATTCTGTGGTAGAGTTTTTAAAAGATCCCCACCATTTTATTTTATGTTTTTTTACTAAGACAGGAATCTGAGTTCCTGGGTTATAATGAAAGTCTACAAACCATTGGTAAACCCAAGATGTAAAGAAGGCCATACAGTAGTACATCAATGAGGGTATATGGACTTCATTTTGATTGGGCTTATAATGAGTTTTAAAATACTGGTATAATGAAACAATTTCTAAAGGCATAATATCTTCTGAAATTCCTTTAAATTGCCACCATAATTTAAACCAGTTTGGGACTTTAAAATCAATTTTAATGCTTTGATCAAAATAAATCAACCACGAATGAGTGGCTGTTGGATTTTGAATACAAAATATTTTATTCCAAGCCTCCTTATAATCAAAATAATTATAAGTAAGATTGTACTTATGCAGAGCTTTAAATTTAATGGGTGTATGCAAAGAGGATGCTGGCCAATCCTTAGGATGGATGACTCTTTTAATTTGTAAAGATGAATAAGAAATTACATCTTTATTTTTAACATCAAATGTATGCTTTATTTTTACTGAATTTGAATCTATCAAAATATGATGATAGTATGCATGAGGTTTTGATAAATCAGATGGTTCAAAGTACCAATCCTCTGGCAAACATTTTTTAGAATCTGCAAGGGATTAGTATTATTGTATCCATCTTCTATTGTAATCTCAAAATCATGCATGGATTTTACAAACCATTTATGTATGTGATGAACATATTGGATTTTTGGCAAATCCACAGCCTTTAACGGATTTGATAAGTCTTTTACCGTCTATCGTTTGAGACGGACTAGCCATACCATGAACGGGTATGATCGCTTTAGGGTTTGAAGACATACCTGCAGAGGAAGAGGCTACCTCATGCATTGATTTTACTTCTTGTAATGCCTTTAAAATTTCTGGAGATTGAGATAACTCTTCAATCCATTTTTTAAGGTCTTTACTAGGGGTAGGTTTAGTGTTTAGGGGTTCGTTTAAATCCTCAGAATGATCTGAGAGGGCTTTAGGTGTATCTGACTCACTCTTTACTATTTCCTTCCCCTTATTCTTCTTTCTGCCCATTATTTTGTAAGAATTCTCTGGTTAGAAAGTCTGGTATATTATTACAAGAACCTTTAATAAATTCTATATCAAAATAAAAAATACTTAGAATCGCTTGCCATCTAGCAAAGATTTGTTTAGAGGCAAGGTTTTTAACATCTTTCTGCAAAACATCTTTTGAAGATTTACAATCAATTCTTAATAAAAAATTTTGATTTAGTAAATCAGACTGAAATTTATTTATACAAATATCAATACTTAAAATCTCTTTTTTAATGGTTGAGTAATTTAATTGTGCACGGTTCCAATGTCCTGACACATATTGAATTATGCATTCTTTATTATTTATCCTTTGTTTTAAAATACCTCCATAACCTATATCTGAAGCATCAGTTTCTACTATCTTAAATGCATCAGGGTTAGGGATATACAAATATGGTATTTCTTTGACTAAAGATTTAATTTTTCTTACTATCTGTGTATGCTCATCCGTCCAAGGACCAGCATTTTTTCTTAACCTATTATGCAATGGTTTTATTATACAATTCAAATTAGGATAAAAATCTATTACATAGTTTAAACAACCTAGAAATCTCTGAAGTTGGGTTTTATTAGTTATTTCATCAGGGAATTTTTCTCCAAACACTAGAGTTCTTTCTATTGGTTGGATAATTCTTTGCTCAATATAATGACCTAGAAATCTAATCCTAGTTTTAAACAAATCCATCTTAGTTTTACTTAATGCCAATCCATTTTTCTTTATAACCATACAGAAAGTTTTAAATCCATTTATAATGTTCTGAATTTTTTAGAATATGATTAAACACTTATTATTATATTATATTAATTAATTCAATGAAATTAAATAAAAATTTTTTAATCTATTATTTCTCTTTGATTTTTTTGGAAAGAAATGTGTACACTTATTTGAATCATTTATATATTATTATATTTTATTTTATTTTTAAATTTAATAAAAGCAATGCAAGTATGAAATTATACTTCACTAATAAAAAAATAGAGTTTTTTTTTAGTCTAATAAAATCTTTTTGAAAAAAATAGAATACAAATATTTAAATTTACTATCATTTTTATTTTCAATTTTTCTATATTAAAAATAAAATCAGGATAATATTCAAGAATTCTATTTTTATTATTTATTTTCAAAATTTATAAAAATTTATTTAATTAGATATATTTTTTAAATACATATAAAAATAATTAGATATTTAAAATTTTAATATTTTTTTTAAATATTTTTTATATATGACTTCGTAATTTTAGAATTTAATCTCATTTATATATTCTTTAAATTTGATAGAGTACATTATATTGTCAATATTGTTGTTTATGACTTTACATATTAATTCTCATGTAGAGTTGAAAACTGTAAGTAATTTATTTTTAAATTCTGTGCAAAAAATTACATGTTATTGATAAAATTTTAACTTAATTTCATTCGATAAAAATAATTAATGTGAAAATCAAAATCATATTCTATATTGTCTCTACATAGAATAAGCTTTGATTTATTATATTAATGTTATAGCATTGCTAAATTATAGAATATTTGCAATATAATAAATGCAAATTTGTAGTAGTCTTATATAATTAATTAACAATAAAATTATATATTTTTTTATTAAAGAAAAAAATAGAAACATCATTTTCTTTTCATGTTACAAAATTTTATTGTATATATAAAATGCAATATTAATTAATCATTATCTTTATTTTAATCTAAATAAAAATATTTTAGTATTATATAAATAATAAAATTGAATGAGTATATAATGAGTAATTTAACGTGTAACACACGTTATAAAAGAACTAGTACTATATATAAAAGTGGAAGTGGGGGGGAAATAATGAAATTATCCATATTAACTTTAGTAAAATTTTAGAAATCCTAAAATAACTTTAGTCATAATTAACTAGAAAATTATATTTTATACTAACAAGAATTTAGATAATTGGTTTAATACTCTTTTCTTTTGAATGAGTTCGGGGGTTCAATTTTCGTGGACGAAGTAAATGCTCGGTGAGAGTACTTTTTGTCCCTTCTTGGGCTGATACAGTGCAACTAAAATTTAGTTCTAACCCAATTGACTCAATATACTTGCAGTTAAAAAAAAAGAAAAATTATAATTTTATTCTTTGATCGAATATCATTACTAAAAATTATTTTTCGAATAAATATACGTGGATAATAATAAAAAAAATACTCTTCCTCGAGAGTTTTATATGGCGAGAATAAGACATTTTTTTATGTAATCTTTATTATTTTTAATTAATTAATTTATTTTAAATTTACAACTTAGAAAAATAGAGAAATAAAATTAGATCATAGTATTGTTTACCTTTTAATTTTTATTCATTGACTCGGCTATATATATATATATATACTGTCTATTGACATCAAATTTTATTAAATTATAATATTTTTAGTTAAAGAAAAAAATTATTTTTTATTATATATTGAGTCCTGAAAAGAGTTATATTCTTAATATTAATTTTAAAAAAAATTTCGTTATTGAATTAATTTGTGACTATTATCACTTTAATTTAGTAAGAGATTTATATCTCCTTTGTAATAAGTAGATGATCTATTGATAATTAAATATTTTTAATTTTCTTAATATTTTTCTATTAGATTTTAAATCTGTCTGACTCGAAAGAAAATAATATTTATAAAATTGAAAAAAAAAATAAAATTGGAACTATATATTTCCATTTTGAGTCACTTTTTGGGGTTTCAAAAACTTGTGTGCATGTGCATGTATTCTTTTTTCTAATACATTGAGTGAATAATACTGTCATTATCGCAAAAATAATTACCATCATCAAATTAGATAATTTACTTATTTATTCTTTTCTTTACCCAGCAGTTAAAAGATAGTTTATTATTTTTCATTATAGTTGTATGTAGATATTAATTTGAAATTGAGAGCTAGAGATAAAATGATAATATAATTTTCTTTTTAGGCACTTATTAAAGTTTTAAAAATTTAGATTTATAAATTAGGGACTGGAAGTTTATATATAAAGACTGGGTTGAATTTTATTTTGAGACCACTCTAATATAAAAAAAATAAATTAAGAATATAAAAATTAACATTGCAAGTAACTTGTACCAGAAAATCCAATACAAATTAAATAATTATATTTATTTTAATTTAAATAAAAAGTTAAACTTCAATACTATATAGATAAAAGGAATTAAAACAACGCACGTCATAAAAAACACTAATTATTTTAAAAGGAAAAATGAATAAATTATTTTCTTTTCAATTAAACATTATATGCCACAAAATACTAAGTAACTATCATATTTATAAAGCGTAAAGTAAATTAATCATTTAAATTTTAAAATGAAACCAATGCTCTTTGACATGCATGCAATGTAAGAGAAAAATTATAACAAATATTTAATTTTATATAAAAATAAATGAAGATAAACGGTAAGTATTAAATGAACAATCGCAACGTGCAACACATAGTATATAGTCAAGTGAAATTATTTTCACCAGTTGGATTTAGCGATTTAGTTCAAAGATAGATTAATTTATTAATTGATTGTAATTTAATTATGTTATTTGATTAAATTCAAAGATTTACATTTTAAGAAATATAATGAGAGAGGTTAGAGTTATATTTGTAGTTGAGAAATTATAGAATTTTAAATTGGATTTCAATTTCAAAAAAATATTTTCTTATTTTCAAATTGAAGTATACACACACCATCTCCAGCTTACAGAGAGTGGAAGAAGAAAGGAGCTGCAAATGCCCTCCTCCCACCCATAAGCCACTGTTTAGTATAGTATGTACTATTATGTATTCTCTTTCTCTTTCTTTCTCTCTCTCTCTCACTCTAAAATGAAAACCCTGAAATAGCTATAGCAAAATAAAGCAACCGCAACTGACAAGTTTTGAAGGGAAAATAGAGCCATTGAAGACCCTTGCAACCTTAATTTAATGCAAACGTCATATCGTTTTTTGTCTCGCCTCTACCATTCCCAGAATCAAACTTCCTCCATTTTGAAACCTTCTTCTTCTTATCCGATTTTATGGAACAAGGATTTGATCTTTTCATTAACCCAAACCGATTCCATTTCCAATACTAACAACATTAACACTAGCTTAGACCCCAATTTTATTAAACAAAATTTGAGCTCTAGATATCTCTTTGGTTCCTTTACTCAATCTCGTGGGTTTTTAACTTCTAATTCTTCTAAAGGATTTCTACTATTGGGTTTGGTTGCTTTAGATCATCAGAATCATCATCACTACATAACTCGTCGTGGTAAGTTTCTGGGAACTGAAATGGGTTTCTTTCTTTCTTTCTTTCTTTCTTTATATTAAGTGCGGGTCTTTCACTCTGATATTAATACAGGTTTTTTCAGAAGAGCTAAACAACTGCAGAAGATTGAAATCAATGATCAACACAGGTTCCATATTTTACTCTATTTTTTAATTTTCTTTCTTTTTCTGCACCTTGTTATTCCTGGGCTGTTTGAGAAAAAAGGGGTTCTTATATTTCAAGTCATTTTCATATTGTGAAGTAATTTTTGCTAGGATTGAGAATTATAAATCTAGATTCAGGCATATTTTTGCAAAATTGTAAAAACATGAGTGTTTTTTATTTTTTATTTTTTTTCCAACCAAAGATAGCTTGTCTTTTAAATATGAGAAAGAAAATGGAAGAAACTCTATAAAAATAATGAGATACGGTGCTTTCTTGATGTAATTCAGTTTCTAGACTGGTGAAAGAGAGCTTGGTTATGTTGTTTCTGATTCCAATGCAATAGTTCCAGATTTTATTTTAAGAGTCGAGTGTGGGAAGGTTTTGGAAGAGACCTCTACATGCATACTTATGATCTGCAGCTTTGATGTTTAAGAAAAATTGTGGTGCAGATGTAGTGAATATATTTGTAGGCTTATGCTGGATCACAAAACTACTATGGGTATTAATATCCTTGCAACTTTGATTTGTCAGTGTGTTCAAACAAAAGCTTGAAAAGACATCATAAATTTTGGGAGGCATAAGTTTACCTGTCAGCATACACATGCTTATGGTCTGTTAAGTTGAGCATTATATAAACTTTGTTCTTCTTCTTGTACTGAACTATATGTTGGAAATTGTTTCTCTTTGATGCTTATGTCTACTGCAATTTTTTTCACCAATTAATTCTTAGTTATTTTTGCAGTCAAAGAGCTGTCAGAACTGCACTGTGGTGTAACTTCCTTGTCTTCTCTCTCAAGTTTGGGGTCTGGTTAGTGAGCTCTAGTCATGTAATGTTGGCTGAAGTTGTGCATTCAGCTGCAGATTTTGCAAACCAGGTACCTAGGCTAATGCTATGGTCACCATGTTGGAATTAATCTCTTGTTCATAATATAAGTTGTAACTTGTTCTACTGATTATTGAATGCAGAAAAACTAATTTATGTTGACATTGTAGGCTCTCCTTGCTTATGGTTTGAGTAGCTCAAGGCGTGCACCAGATGCTCTTCATCCGTGAGTTACCTACATTTTCCATTATTATGATATCTTCATTGCATTCCCATTTTTATTCTCTCCTGATTTGTTTCTTTAAAGGAAGGAGGTGTAAGGATAAAAGCAAGAGATATTAACATACTTTTATTCATTTATTCACATATAGAAATTGGAATAGCAACATACTTCTACATTATTACTATTTACAATTTGTTGATATGTGGAAATAATTTTGTTGATATTACACAGCTATGGCTATTCCAAAGAAAGGTTTGTATGGTCCTTGATTTCTGCTGTTGGAATATTTTGTCTTGGTTCTGGAGCTACAATTGTTCATGGAGTTCAGAACTTGTGGACCTCACATGTAAGTTAACCTAGTCAATTCAAGGGAAAGTTTTGTTATAGAATTCCCAATGCCATGCCCACTTTTTATTCCTTTCCTTTTCATGGTTCTTATCTGTTGCCTTGTTAAATGGATAAAGTTTTATTGACTAGCATGTTTTCTTCAGCCTCCTGCAAACATTCAATATGCAGCTTTGGTGATTGGTGGTTCATTTATCATTGAAGGTACAACTCATGCATCTCTTGTTCATTAAGTCTTTTGAAGTGCTCTGACACTTTTGATGTAATTTCATGTCATCTTTTTCTTTTGCTCTTATTGCAGGTGCTTCTCTCGTGGTTGCTATACAAGCTGTGAAGAAAGGTGCGGCAGCAGAGGGTATGAAGGTGAGAGATTATGTTTGGCGTGGTCATGATCCGACATCTGTTGCAGTCATGACTGAGGTAATTCATAAGCCCCTTTCTCCTTGGTTTGTGAATCTAATGATAATTGTTACAGTAATCTTAATGTGGCTGATTAATGGTCAGGGATGCAGCTTGATCTATATTAGGAAAGAGACTGAAATATCAACTTCATCTAAAAGTTTACTCTTGACTAAGACAAACATTGCATTTAACTTTCCCTTATAAGAGAAAAAAAAAAAAGAAAAGAAAAGTTGAAAGGGATTTCAGTGCAAGATATTTTCTTGAAATGATATCATATGTTTTGCTTTTATGATTGCAAATGCTAAAAATTGACAATTGCATTCAGATTTTTCAATTCACTGTAGATATTCTAATCATTTGTCACTTGATACCCTTAGTTGTTTGACTAATCACTATATCATATCAAACTCAACAAGGTTGAGGTGTATCCTTATAAGATTATTTGTTTTGCTCAATTCACCATGATTTACAAATTTCTAGGCAAAACAAATTTATTACGTTGCTGTTGACCTTGGTTTTATAGAAAGGTCATTGTTTATGAGCCTCGGGCTTTCATCTCCAACTATTTGCTATATGTTGATTTTTAGTTCAGTTCCCAAATAGAAATGTTAGCTTCAATTTTTCTGGTCATAGGATTGTAAAGGTCAGGGTTCTTTAACATGTTAGTTATTACATGATACTGTAAACTAGTATCTGTGTGAGCATTTGTTTTGTGAGGCAAGATTTTACAATCTTTAGAATTTCTGTTAATAAGAAATGCTCAGCTTTGTCAAGAATTCTGGACCATTTTCGTTAATTCTTTCTCACTTGAGTTTATCATCTTGTCCGTACCTTGCTCTATTCTTGATTTTCTCATTTGAATGTCAGATTCTTTTGAAGATGATGTAATTGTAATAGTTTTTGCAGTGTATGCCATATATTTTATGGTTCATATACTGCAACATTGATGCAGGAGCTAGAATTTAAAAATAAACCTAAATGAAAGTTACTGTTCTTGTTACTGTAATGCAGTGCTGTTAGTTATGTTAGCATTTTTTTTAAGTTAGGTTTGTTTATGTCCTTTTATTCTGTTCGAGTATGTTACTGTGTTTGAGATTGGATTTTTTTTCAAAGGCCTATGAGATTTTTTTTATGGTATAAATATATAAAAAAATGGCTGTAATAAGTGAACTAGATGAAGTTTTTATGGTCAGGCGGTGACTAAACATGCATAAGAATAAACATGTCATAGATGGGAACAGGAGAATGTTGATATGGATATTATGGAATGTGTGAATATGGCACTGGAACCCATTTGAAATGGTTTATTGTCGTAGACCTGCAGATGCACTAGTATGATAGGTGGACCATTTCCAGCCCAAGTAATAGAAGTTGAAGAGATGAGAGATGAACATATGATGACATAGGGTAAGTGATTGGAAAGAGTATATCATTATACGGCTTTTCTACAAATGAAGCCCTAAACCAAATAGAATGAAGGAAATAATCTATATGGTTCCCCAACTAGATTAAGATAAAGACAGTTGAATTTTTTATAACTAAATATATGTATTGTTGTTAAGGATTAGTTGTAAATAGAGTTCAACTAGGAGTTAGAGTCCTAATAGATTTATAATAACTTGTATATATATATTGTTGATTTTCTGTGGAATAAGAGAGCTTTTTCATTGCTACCAATAAGATACAATTCACCCTTATTTATAGGTGTAGGCTATTTCCAAAATACCTAAACTACCCTTTACCCTAAAATTATACTACTTATACATTCAGTTATATATCACAACA